>LUFD01000384.1:10042-31377 GCA_003025255.1 Cordyceps pruinosa
AGGTCTACGTCCTGCACCGACTGGCTCGCCGCGTCGACGACCTCGAGCTGGCGGCGGCCGCTGTGGGCGACAAAGCGGCCGCGCAGCGCCTCGGCGCGCGACGCGCCGTTCACGTAGAAGCTGAACTGCGTCAGCACGGCGAGCCAGACGTCGTCCGGCCGGAGCTCGAGGTGCTGGTCCTGCTGCCAGGCGTGCAGCACGGTGCAGACGAAGCCGTTCTTCTGGCCCAGCACGGTGTCGGCGTCGGCGTCGGACACGGACGTGTGCAGAGCGCGGCGGCTGCCGTCCTGGGCGCATCGCAGGTGTTGGGCGTTGCCAGTGGGCTTTGCCCGGCTGTAGCCCACGACCGGCGAGGGCCCGAAGTGCAGTGTGACGGGCATGGATGGAGGATTGGAGGCGTGTGGTGTCGCCGCGTCTTGATCTTGCGCTGTGTTGACAGAAGATATGTAGGAGGGAGAGTGCGGCGGATGGAAGCAATGGATTGCAGAACACCGTAGGTTATTGTGTAGCCAAGGTGCGTTCAGTGGAGACACAAAAGTGGCGGCAATGTTTGAAGACGTACATGATCTCCGCTATAGTATTACAGCTATAATAAACGCCTAGGAATACTCCATCCGAGGATCTGATATGTGAGGTGGCGGGTGTTAACCAGCTCCTCTGGTCCGCCTCCTCTGCCTGCAGAGGACAGCAACGCACGCTGTTGCACAGCCTCCCGGATCTCGAACTTGATGGATAGAAATAGTTGACTATGAATTTCAGCTTGTCCTTCAGGTGCTTCCGTGAGGGGAAGCAGATTATACGAGAAGAAGTCAGACGGCTGCACCGAACCGCCCGCGCATGCCGGCGCCGCCAATAAGGGAAGACTTCGCAGGCGCTGATTCCTATCCAAGACTCGAGAAACAGGGCGTGCTGCAGCCTCACTATACCGCATGGTCTAGAACCTCAGCAGCCTTGCTACTACTTATTCCCACACCGCCAAACCGTTCCTGTTCATTGAGTCCGCGCAAGTAATCGTTGGTGAAATGCTATAGACATGATGCCAGTGAACGTGGTGAAATCTACGGAGGCAAACAGTTCAAGCATAATACGAGGTCTTATCCACTGGAGCGCCGCTTTGGGTGCCCTGCAGCCGCAGAGACAGCGAATAGACCATGTCCCTCTCGGCAGTCAGACACAGCCTGATCCGGATAGTGTGATATGCTCTTGACCTGAAGCTGCAGAGCAGACCATGAGACACGGGTAGATCACGAAGACCAATAAATCATGGCTTGAGACAGACCAGTGAAACCACTGCGTTCTGCAATACAGCTGCAATCAATCACATCATGAACTCAGCTTTCCAATACCCGGAACAAGAGCATAGTTCCCAGAGGGGCATGCGCTTCAGTACCGTATCGATGGGCCACCTACGGGTGAGGCGCATTTTTTCTTTTCTTGTTCCTTTTTGTCTACAGCGCAATGACTGCTCGACGATAACTCGTACTCCCGCTGCGTTGCAAACTGAACCTTTGTACCTGTAAGAATCATGCCCGTGTCTCAACTGCCACTGCAAAAGACATGCACGAGAATGTGCATCTGCCGACACACACTGTTTACGCCACGTCTCACCGGTGAGGCAAGAGGCACCAGTATTTCCCGGGCGCTTGCAGCAGAGAAGTCGTGGCGGCATATTCTCACAATGCGATCGCAATTGATGTCCAAAGACTTATGATTCACTGCTGGGGATGGGGGCGGACTTGTAGTCTCGAGCACAAAGCACGGGGCCGTACTTTGCGGCCCTCGCCTCCATACTCCTCAGCCAACCTTTACATTTCAAGCCTGGCGCGGTTCTCGGCATGCATTTGAATTGATAACTTTGCGCGCTGCTAATCAGTGGCATTCCTGGTTCCCCTTTGCCACAAAATTCCTCATGAGCGACGCATGGGACTTTTCCATTGTCTGCTGAATCCACCCGGCCATCAAGAAATTGCAATCAACTTCCACTTCCTCTCTCACGCACAAGCCTTTCAACGGCCCTCCTGGCTTCACGCCTATTGCATCCTGGCCCTCTCCAGGCCCAGTTTCTGTGACTGACCACTTGTTCTCAACGCTTATCCCCAACGCGGCGTAAGAGTGTGTTAACAGGCCAGTAGGCAAGTCGTGGAAAGAACAGGTGAAGGACGTGTTCCAGGTGACGAGTCCAAACAGGTAGGACACTGTTTCAACGATTTTATACCACGAATGGCCGCGCTCGTCTGGAGGTGCATAGTCTGGCGGCGTGATGCGATGGTGTTCCACAACGAACGGGTTAAGTTGGATCATCTTCGTATGGTTGTGAAGAAACTCCAGTACCATTTCCCGAGAGACATCTGCGGGGAAGGGCGTCGAGATTGTGAAAGCGTTTCGTTTGGGCATTTTTCCGATCGTGAAATGTGAGCGAAGAATCTGAGCAGTTCTCAGTACTTATGCACCGAGTTCATGTAGATTTCGTAGCTTTTCTTTCGGAGCTTAGGGCGGCCTAATAGTAGCATTGTCTCACTGTTTCTGCCGACTGAGACCCGACTTCCAAAACTCGTAGATGTCTTCGCCCGATTTAGAAATGATCGAAGCAGCTAGGCTATCTCCAGCCGTTGCGCCAGCGTCGAACGGGGAGGCCGCTGCCTCAGGTAAACATCCCAAATACTTCATGTACAAGCATTTTTCACGCTCATCGCCAGCTTTGGTGTGCAGCTGAACTCTGAGCAGTCTCGCCCTGAGACCCTACAGCTCGAGAAACCGAAGGGAGCTGACAGGCTGGAAACCGTCATGAGACCAGCTCTTCGGTAGGGAGCAAGCTGAATGACAGATACGACCTCAAGTGTCTCACACCGTACAGCTGTTTCAGGCAGTGGCTACGTTGACCAACCAAGATCAAGAGGATCCAGTAGTAGCAGCCATCCCAGGTAGCATTCAAATTATATGTAGACGTCCCTGACAAGCTGATAACGTATGAGATGTCTTGGTGTGCAAGGGTGCTACCGGTATGAGAAGAGAAAGATCTAGTCGGTCAAGACGATGCGCTGACGAGGAGAATTGGGGCTATCAGCTTTAATAGTTGGGATAGAACCCAAACTCAAACCTGAATTCTTCATCCAAGTTCGAATGCAACAGCGTCGCAGCTGCTGTCTGATTTTCATGTAAGCTTTTCAACCATTGTCCCTTATGTGGCTCGGATATTTTGACGCGATACTCTGAGCGATCCCTTTCGATGCATCGCTGCTAACGTAAACAAGACTCAAATAGTGTTGCAAGCACGACGTAGCATGACCCCGTCTCTTCAAAAGTACGGGGAAAAAGGGACAATGTCGCTGAGTAACTTCCTATTCGAGTTGTCTTGGCCCATGCTGTATCTCATTATCCTTCTATGGTCGGGCCTTTGCCAAACCTGGTGCTTGGTTTCCAACCTCTGCAATATCAGGGACAAAGGCTCCCTTCGCAAAGTACCCGAGGTTCCAGGGTACCCTATCCTTGGTGTCTTCCCAAAGATTTATTTTGGCAATGCCTACTTCGAGGTTATGAAGGACTTCTTCGAGACCGCCAAGGTGTGTGGCATATCTTACTCATGGGTCGGCACCTTCCCGATCTTCTACCTTCGCGACCCAAACATTATTCGCCAGGTCCTCGTCACCCACGCCAACAGCACGTCCAGAGTCGGTCCCAATGGAGATGGCCCGTTCAGCAATCTGCAGAGAATGATAGGTGATGTCGCGGCGACTGCTGAAGGGAAGGACTGGCATCGTTGGAGAACAGCGTTGTTGAAAGATTTCTATAGCCCGTCTTCTCTCAGACATTCTTACGACGGCATCGTGGGAATTGCGAAGAGACATGTGCGACAGATGCAAGAGAAGAGAGAAGGTCTTGACTTTGCACGGCTGATGGAGACCTATGCGATAGACGTGGTCTGGTATGTGGCCCTGGGGGTGGACAACGTTTCTGCCTCCGCCAGCAACCTCGCATGCACGCTCAACAAACTGGTCAGCGTTGCCGATGACATGGGACATTTTGCTCGTCACGGTGTTCGCAATATCCTCCGTGGCAAACCATTCCAAGAACCTGACTGCATAGAAAGAGCCATCCGGCATCGGATTGACAGAGTAGTCACGGATATCCTGGAGGGCAATCTCAGCAAGTTGGATCCTGACCAAGACTTTATGGATGGTAAGCCTTCGTTCTTGCAAAGAATATCCAGGGAATCTGGAGGTTCTTCCGAAGCTCCTATAACAGATGATGTGCTAGCTCAAGCACGTCAAGTCTTCACATTGGGTCATGAAGCATCCGCGATTGTGCTTTTCTGGGCCATTCATGAGCTTAGCCTGCATCCAGAGATGATCGCAAGGCTAAGACAGGAGCTTCACGAAAACGGCTACGAAACAGCCGACCCAGATTTCAACGCCCTTCGCAATATGGTATATCTAGACGCAGTGGTATCTGAAGTCTTCCGCATCCACCCTCCCATCTCTAGCACAGGGAGACTCGTTACGGAACCTATTCCAGTCCACCACATGAACGGCGATACTGCCATCATTCGGAAAGGCTCCGTCATCATTACATCTATTCATCTTCTCCACCACGATGAGCAAGTTTGGGGCGACACTGTTGAAGAATTCAACCCTGACAGATGGATTGACATTAACAAGAACGCTGCGGAGAATCGCTGTGAGTATCTGCCGTTTCTTGCAGGGCCGAGAGGATGCCCAAGCTCCACCTTCGCGGTACTTCAGCTGAAGGCGATGCTGGTGGTATTTCTCAAATACATCGATATTGAGTTTGTCAATCCTGAAGACGTCATAAAATCAGTTGGGGCTGTGGTTAAATCTGCGAATGCTTTGAAGTACAGGATTCAGGTGCGCAGGTCTCTTTCCGCAAGTTGTTGAGCTCAAGTGGCGGAGAACTACTCTCAAACTTTTTAGTCAGGCTGGCAACGCGCCTTGCTTCATGAGCCATATTATTTGCACAAAAAAGTTGTGAGCATGAATATCAGGGTTGTGGAGAGTCCATAGTTCGGTTGTGGAACTGATCAAGGATTCATCGGCGAGTTTCAGCCTTCGGCGAAGTTATGGGGTGCTATCAGACGGAGGTCCATGAGCCCCTTAGAATGATCAATCAGTTTGAATAGTTAGTAGGAGCCGAGTTGGCCAGGATATAGATATGGGTCGCTAATAATATGCAGCAAGGATGCATCCATCATTAGGCGTCGAATAGCAGTAGTCCAACACGGAGTCTGGCACCTGCTGTGGTACAGGCATACCTATTGGCACCCATCAACACTGTTTCTTAGGTTAACTGCCGTAGCTATCGTTTTTGTGTTGTAGATATATACCTGCCAGAGTTTTGAAAACCCTTCCCCTAGCCGCGAATCAGTTGGCCAACTGGAAAGACCAGAAGGTTTCGCAGAAAGCCTGTCGGCGAGATATCATGTACTCCCGCAGGTACAAGGGGGGCCATAATAGCATCGGCAACATAGTGTATCGGCAGTAAAGTCTTTGCGCCAAACTCTTTGCACGTCGGCGGACTGCAAATGTCAGTCCCTGGTAGCACGCACGGAACCTGCCTTGGCCGTAGAGAGATAGATATATATAAAGCGAGCGATGCTCATTTGCTCCTTTCCTTGGTAAGTTCCCAAATTGAAGCCTTGCTATTGCAACAATTGTCGCAAAACAATATGAGGCTCTTCGCCAAAGTACCGTGGGCCGTCGTGGTAGTGCTCGGCATCACCAGGCCGCGGGCTGTTCAAGCGCAGGAATTTGACTGGAATAACTTCCAAAACAAGGTTGATTCATCAAGATTCAAGAGGGAATTTTTGCAGCCCCCACCCTTGTCACCTCCCTATATGGTTGACAATACAAGGGACACTCACAAGGTTGCCCCTGTGAATGGTACGGCCAAATGTCACTACCAAACTGCTCTTACACTTACAATAATTAGGTGAATCAAACGGCGCAGTTTGGCCTGAGCATGGTAGTCGAGAAGGCTATATGCGAGCTCTTGAAGAAAACAAAAACGGAAGTGCCCGCGGCAACCAACCAGCACGCATGAGATCGTCCAGAGCTGAAAGCTCAAGCTATTGGATACCTCAGCTTGCGCCTCTAGGAGTGGTATGAGTCAACGTGGAGAGGATGAACTCATTTCTTTGACGCTAACTTTAATGGCAAGGCTCCCCATACTGGAAAGGACTACAAGTTTTATCGGAATGTGGTTGACTACGGTGCGGACAACACCGGTGCCAAGCCTGCCGATGAAGCCATCAATGCAGCTATTCAGGATGGAGATCGCTGCGGGGAAGAGTGTGGAAACACGTTCGTTCAAGGTGCACTCATATACTTTCCAGTATGAAGTGACACGTCTCTTTGCGAAAATTACGAAAGGTGCTAACCCCCGCTGCAGCCCGGTACCTATAAGATATGCACCCCAATCATTCAATACTACTACACACAATTCGTCGGAGATGCATTGGATCGACCGATTCTGAAAGGCTGCAGTAATTTCAGCGGCATCGCTATTGTCGACGTTGATCCCTATGTCCCTAACCAGGCGCAGCCCGACGGAACGGGCGTCAATTGGTAAGCATCGGCTCGCTGTCGGTATTGGCATAGTGTATAGTAACACTTCTGATAGGTATATCAACCAGAATCAATTCTTCCGCCAGATTCGCAATTTCGTATTTGATATGAAAGACATGCCTTCCGCCACGGATGAGCATGGACAAGCCCTTGTGCCCACTGGCATCCATTGGCAGGTCTCACAAGCCTGCAGTCTGCAGAACCTGCGCTTTGAGATGCCGCAGGCGACCTTATCCTCTTCCGAAAACATCACACACGTCGGAATCTTCACGGAAAATGGCTCCGGGGGGTTTGTCTCGGATCTGGAGTTCGAAGGCGGTGCTGTTGGCTGGCGTGTCGGCTCTCAACAGTACACCGCCATCGGCCTCCGATTCAAAAATTGTATCACGGCGGTTCAAATGGTTTGGGACTGGGGCTTTAATTGGCAGCGTATCGAGGTCGACGGCGGTTCCATCGCATTCAATATCAGTGGCCGGGGAGGAGTTGATCGACAAGGCATTGGATCCGTCTCCATCATCGGTGAGGGAGCTTGCTATTTCACTTTTGCACGCTTTTGCTAACCTCATCCCAGACTCGCATATCAATAACGTCCCAATCGGCGTTCTTACCAACGATCACAAGGACCAGCCTCCCAATATTGTTATTGACAATACAGAGTTCAACAATGTTGGTGTTATTGTCCAGGTCGACAATGGTTCACAGCTCTTAGCGGGCGGCTCGCAGACTGTCCAGCTCTGGGCACACGGTCGACGATACGAGGGGAAAACCGGCGAACGGGTCACAGGGCACTTTAAGAACTCCCCTCCAAAGAGCAGCAAGCTCTTAGACGGTGGAAGGCTGTTTACTCGCCTGCGGCCTCAATATGAGCACCTCTCTACATCGAGCTTCTTGATTGCGACCGAGCATGGCTGCAAGAATGACGGCACCGGAGACAACACAGCTGCCATCAACGAGTTCCTTCAGCAAGCAGTGGCGGCAAACAAAATTGCCTACTTTCCCGCCGGTATCTACAGCATAGAGGGCACAGTCAACGTGCCTGTCGGCTCCAGGGTACAAGGAACCGGCTGGTCGCAACTGCAGGCGACCGGGAAGTACTTTCAAGACATTGAACATCCCCAAGTCGTGGTCCGAGTCGGCCAGGAAGGGGATGTCGGTGTGCTCGAAATCGTTGACATGCTTTTCACCGTAAAAGGAAATACAGCAGGGGCCATCATGATGGAATGGAATGTCCACGAGTCTTCTCAAGGCTCTGCAGCCATGTGGGACTCTCACATCCGTGTTGGTGGTGGCATTGGGACCGATCTTGACGCTACCAACTGCCCGAAGCTGGCATTTAACGATGCGTGCATATGCGTCTCAATGCTCCTTCATGTCACGAAAAACGGTTCTGGCTATTTCGAAAACGTCTGGGCGTGGGTTGCCGACCATGACAACGATATGAGTCTGTACTGGGAGGTGGATTCCTCGGCTTCTCAAATCAGCCTCTATGGCGCCCGCGGTATCCTTATTGAATCACAGGGACCTTGCTGGTTTTACGGTTCGGGCTCGGAGCACGCTGTGCTTTATCAATACCAGCTCTACCAGGCGAAAGATATCTACCTCGGCCACATTCAGACGGAATCGCCATACTTCCAGCCGGCGCCAGAAGCCCCCAGCCCCTTCAATTCATCGATAGGATTGTTTGCAGGCGATCCAAAATTTAAAGATTGTGAGTCCAAGTCTTGCAGAGAAGCCTGGGGACTGCGTGTTATCGAATCAGAAGGGGTTCATATCCACAGCGCTGGGTTGTATTCCTGGTTCACCAACTACGGACAGCAATGTCTGAAAACCGAGGACTGTCAGAAGCGAGTCATGGAAGTATCTGGATCCAAGGATGTGGCGCTCTACAACATCTTTGTCAAGGGGGTTGAAGAGATCGCGACCACCTCCGGCTATACCATTGATCAAAGAGACAACCAACAGGGATACACTTCGGAAATCAGCCTTTGGCTACCAGAGGATGACTTGCCAGAGGTTGTCTATATTGGCACCGAAATATATCAGACGCCCACGGCTGCTTGCAACAAGCCTTGTGTTATGGTTCTGGCCCCGAGTCCGTTGGCTTCAGCAACCACCATCACCATCAAGCCATACACAACGTCCTTGCAGGTTGGGTCAACCGTCTCAACAATCACGATTACCCCCACCCCAGTTACGACAGATAGAATTCCACTGTACAACATCAACGTCACTGCCGGAGCGACCGATGGGGCTTTCTACAGAACCACCAAGAGCCTCACTTTGGAGGATGTTATCGTTACCCTATCTTACGTCAAGGATGACGAGACGACGACAACCACTCGACATCTGCAATTGCCTCCATGGCCTCGAATCGATGACGGACCACCCGAAAATTGGAATTCAACGACACATAGAAGTACAAATAGGACCAGAGGAACTACGGCATCTGCGCATAGTTCCGATCCATCAATTACGGCGCCCGCGGAAACAACCACGACAGACATGCCGCCGCCCCCTCCTACCACAACTGTTTTCCGTGAGCTTTCAACCGATACCTCTCTCTGCCGACCGAAAATCTAACTCTAAATCACGAAATCTAGCAATTTTATATCTCGATCCTGTATATGAAGATATACCCCGGCAATGTAACAACCAAAATTGCCCTCCCATGGACGACAAGAAGAACAAGGAAGACGACAATGGTACGGTATGGATCCGCATTCGATGTGACGAGCTATGGTTCTTTCAAGTTAGTACAAATTACCGCAGCAATCGAAGTGAGGCGAGGGCTAACACGATCACTTGATAGTTCTGCATTGATGTCAATGGCCTTCGTGTCAAGGGGTGGGAGTTTCCACTCCCTAAAGGAAAGATTGGACCGTACGAAAAGAAGCAGAATTCGCCCTGGAATAGTCTGATCGAAGTAAGCTAACTATGATATAGGAAGCCGCCGCCGTTTGTATCCAAGATCCGCGGCTGGCATCTCATTCTCCCCCCCATTCTGCCGCCTTGGCCAGAGATCGAGTACGTAAACCGCGAAATTCGATGGATACATCTCTCCCGTTTGATTCCTGAAATGATTCCAAATACTGATAGTCTTTTAGAGTTGGGCCCTCCGGGCTCAAGTACGGGGATAAAGATCCGTCGTGTGATGATAACAAAGTTTCGGTATGAACACTAGTCACACAGGCATCCTGAAAGCGGCGTCTGACTCAAATTAATAGGTTCCCGTCGAACTGTATACGAAGTCCTACGGATTATCTATTTCCGATGGCCAGACAGTAACAACGACGACACGTACAATTACTGAAACGGCTTATGAGACTGGTTGCCCAACTCCAGAATGGACCAGTACCTCAGCATGTGGTGTTAAGCACAGGCGCACGGCAGTCCAAACACTGGCGTCCAGGACACAGATTTCCACTGAAGCAACAGCTGCCGCAATTGACACGAGGCGAAGTATATTGATGCGCAATGAAGAGGAGTGGGCTCATGACTTCGATTGCAGTGAAGACAAGTCCGACATTATTCTATATCTGAAAGCAGACACCGACCAGGCAGAAGATGAGCAAGTCTATGAACGGCTTCAATACGATTTCGATCACTTTGGAATGGACTTCGAAGTGTTTCAACAGGAAGGCCTCTATGTTTTGTTCATTTACGCTTGGAAGATGCCAAGGAGCCTACTTGAGAAATTCTCCCAAATGCCTTCAGTAAGTCGTTTTGTGTTTCTACCAAAGGACACGGGAAATGGTGACAATGAGGAAATACCACTAATACCGATGAAAACACCAGGTGGAGCACATTCGACCGGTAAAAGGCCCATCCAATGGCCCATCCAGCGGCGGCGCACCAAGCCCAGTTGCGCGCAGCCGGGACAAGAGATTCGCTACAGGAAGAGCCCCCTCCGCGAAGAATGATACGTCTGGTGAGCTCCGCCTACGAGCGGAAACGGAGCCGCGCAAGCATCGTGATATATGGTGGCTGTCGCAAGTATCCAGTTATCCAGGAGAAGCTTGGGAGTACGAGGGAACGGACGGTGGCGATGATTATTCGCCGCTCTTCTATGAGTACTACCATGATGACTCTCTTGGCGCAGATCAGATCATCTATCTTCTGGAATCTGGCCTGGATACAAATGACAAGGTTCGTGATAAGGCTTGGTTTTACTAACTCATCACCCCGGGAGACATGACCTTTAGACCTTTAAGAATGTATTAAGACTGAGGCTGATCATCAATATTTCTAGGAGTTGTCGGAAGCCTCTATTCAACTTCTACCAGCGACACATGGCATCGGCTTCCCCCCGCCCAACGTCCGCCATGGCACTGCTGTATCGAAACTGATGGTTGGTAAAACGTTTGGCCTTGTGCCGAAAGCAACACTGGTTGCTTTTGACCGCGTTGGTTTCGTCCATAAAGACAGTCCAGAGGAATTATTGCTAATTGGCCTGCTGCAAATCGTCCGCCACGTCCTCGCCGGCGGGCACGACGGCAGCCTGGGTGACATCAAAGGCAGATGCGTGATCAACATGTCACTAGCTTTTCCGAACTTGGATTCTATCGAGTATCGTCTATTCTCTGATCAACTTCGTGAGTATGCCAACATTCTATTGTCATATGGTGGATTGCTAATACCGGCCCTAGTTAAACTCTTCCGGTACCTACAAGACGACCTTCAGTGCGTCTTGGTCGCGGCAGCTGGCAACGGTGCAAAGAAGGGGTTTGATGCGGATGACCGCATCTTTGGCTATTTCAAATATTCTGGGCAATTGCCGGATCTGATCGTTGCGGGAGCATCGGGCAAAGGCGGCTACAAGGCGGAGATGAGCGAAGTCTGGAGCAACTCGGACGACACGGATATTCTCTATGCTGCAGGTCTACGAATGGAGCTTCCTGATGTGAACGGTGTCATTGACCCGTCCCAAACTGGCACATCTTTTGGTAAGCTCCTAAACAGGGCGTTGTCTTTGATCATCAGCTAATTTCGTTCCGCGCTGTAGCTGCACCATTGGTTTCTGGGCTAGCAGCGTATCTCCGAGGTCTTGACTCGAAGTGGAAATCCGAGTTTGTCCACCCAGACAGGCTTGTTAAGATGATGCGCTACTTGTCTCGAAAAATACATGTGGTACGCGAAGGGGACGATGAATCGGACGGAGGGTGGACAATGCCATCACACCACGAGAAGGGTGAGGACCCGGCAGTTCAGCCTCGCATTATCTGGAATGGACAGGTTAAGAAGGAAAACTGTCTGTTAAAGTATACCAGCGAAGAGGCGAAAGAAAAGTGCGATAAATACGTCGAAAAGATTCCTGACAGCCTCGAAGACTGGAATCCTCCTGAGCTCCCCGATGCTTGCGACCAGGCAGAAGGGACCAAGAGAGGTATTATTACTGGCCGATCTGCCTGCGAGATCAACGGCAATGGAGACAATAAAAGAGGTGGGGGGTTTCAGTGGTATGTTTGACAGTGTAACTCTATATTGACGGGAAAAAAAAATACTTACCAACTCGATAGGACGCAGGGAGCTCCCTCGCCAACCTGTACTACTGGGTGTGGTACACTCTGTACGGGCTACTACTGCTCGCCAAATCCCACGGGCCAACCACCCGATTACTTTGACAGAAGCACCAGCAAGGGCGATGGTGGCCTCACAGGCCTGCCTACCCTCACGCAAACCCCGACTGCTGTGACAGATTGCGCGGGTGAGATCAAGCCCACGACAATCTGCAACGGCTCGGGCGAGAGGCATGCCTGCGTCACGAGCAGCTACTGCTCCAGCACGCCAACGCCAACCCCGACCGACGTTCTCTGCCAGATCAACCGCGGATGCAAAGACTTTGCCTGCCCGCAGGGCCAGTCCGCCTGGTGCAGCGGAGGCCACTGCAAGTGCAGAGACGAGAAGCTCCCGGGGGGCCAGGAGTGCCTTTCCACCCAAAACTGCCAAAGCTTCCGCTGCTCCGACGGCAAGGACCCGGTGTGCGAGAAGGGCTACTGCGGCTGCAAAAACAAGCAGTGCTCCGGCATGGGCGACTGCTCCGCCGTGTCCTGCGGCTGGAACCAGCGGCTGACGTGCGGCGGCCGGGAGTGCCGATGCGACGGCGTCACCTTCTCCATGGAGAGGACGGTGCGCTGCGCCGACAATGGCGGGTATCATTGCGAATTCGGCTACAGCGGCGGCGTCTTGACCGACGGGACGTCGGAGTGGAAGCTCGCGAATACCCGGGACGGCTGCCGCAAGCCGAAGCCGCTCGTCGACTTCTGCATTGATGAGAAGAAGAACCGCATGAAGTTCAGGATGCCGGACGACATTCCTCGATGCCTGGTCGGCGGTGAGCTCGTGGACCAGGGCAAATGCACGGACGTGAAGAATGGTAGGTGCTACGTCGCTGAGTGGCGCCAGGTTGAGTGTTACTGGTAAACAAGATGTCGTTTGAGTGTGATCAAGAGGCCTATAGCCAGTAGAATCCATTTAACCGTTCTAGGTACTGTTGGGCATGGCTATAGCAGTTCGCAACTCCGTTCCAGTGGCGTTTCCTAGTGCATTGATGTACTATAAATGCCTGTCAATACACTAAAATCCAAGTAATAATTCCTGTCCCCTGAGCGTAGATCGCGGCCAGCGGGTAAAACACCACCCTGAGTCTTCGCATTCCGCCCAGCCGCTGTGTCTTTCCTCCATGATAGCTTCATGGATCCCTCCGTACCCCGCAAGCGCCCTCCTAGTCCGCGCCTCATATCTAACCCCTTTATCAAGAAGAAGAATCTGCAATGGACTTTGGATGCGCCTGATTCTAGCCCGCATGGCTCCCCGCTATCGGATGATGAGGGCCCCGGAGCCGTGCTGGCGACGAACCGCTGTGATCGAAGCTCGTCCGCGGCCGAGCTGCGGCCCACCGCGGCTGCTGTGGAATCTGGGATTGCCACTGTCGACGATCACCTAGCTCACTTCTCGGAGCATCTCGGTCGGTTCATCATCCCACGGGGAGATGGTAGAAGCGTGCCCAGACTCTCCATGGACAGATATGCTGCTCTGTATACAGCCAACGCGGGCTCGTTGCACGGTGCGCACTTCGTCATTCACCAACACGACCACCCCATCGCGGGAACCCACTACGATCTCCGGTTACAGATCAACCCGACCAGCAGTGTCAGCTGGGCCATCATGTATGGCCTGCCGGGCGATCCGAACAGCGTGAGGCTGAATCGTAATGCCACTGAAACGCGCATCCACTCCCTATGGGTGAGTTGGCAACTGACTCAGCATCTCGTCCAATGCTAGAAATTGACTGGGTAAAGAACCATCTCATTGAGACTGCCTCTCCAGACACAGGCTCCCTCATGATATGGGATACAGGTACATATTCCATTCTGCCTCGTCGCAGCAAATATGCCCCTGCTCTAGATCCGAATTCGGAAGATGAAGACGCTTCGTCGTCATCGCCACCCAGCACCCAGCAGTCGTTATTGCATGCCGCCTTTCAGACACGAAAGATCAAGATACGCCTTCACGGGACCAAGCTTCCGGACCCCTACGTAATATACATACGCCTCACCAAGGCCGAGGACGCTGCTGGACGCACCAAAGCTACCGACTCCAAGAAGCCACGTCGGCGTCGACGGCGGGCAGCCAAGCCTACGGAAGCAAGGGAGCAGGAAACCAGCACTAGCGGCACGGATGAACAGGGGGATTGTGAGGCGGATATCGTCCCCGCGACCAATTCGCAGCTTCCGGAACGTGATGCGGCGGCGGTCTCGGCGCTTGAAAGGGAGCTGCGCGAGCTGGAGGACGACGAGGTGCGACGGACAAACGCATACAAAGGCGCCACCAACTCCATCGGCAGCATCCACCAGCGCCGGTGGTACGTGTCCCTGGAGAGGGACCTGTCCGGCTTCCGGCCGGCTAAGTCGGGGAGCAACCGTAGAACCTGGCAGCCCAAGGGCGCTGCGGAGGTAGAAGCGAGGCATCCTGGTGAAGCGGATAGTGCACCTCGCTTGGGGTATCCATTCTATGTCCGAGGCAGAGAATTCGAGCGCAGTGTTGTCACCGGTCGCCTCGGTGCTGATATACTCCGTGATGAGGGTGTCGATGGTTTTGTCTCCAGGATGGGCTGGAAGCCTGTGGTCAACTAGTCTGCTTTTTCTCAGGGGTGTTCGATTTCCAGAGCTGGATTGTACTTTTCTGGCAAGACGACGGCTGCCATCCATCGCACTGATGCCCAATGCAACTTGTACATCAGCCACCTCGGTCACGGGTCACTTGAGAATAGAGGAACTTGTGCATATACGCATATGAGTATGATGTTGAAACGGCTATTGAAGAAAAGGTCTTTTTTTTTCGAGGAAAAAAAAGAAAGGAAGAAAGAATCGGAGTTCTAGCAGACATGACACGAAAGTCCCCCATTCCAGCTGTTCAATCTGCTCTACCAGAAGGCTGTCTAAGGCAACTTACACAGGAAATGCCCTGCTGTGGAACTAACGAGTGGCAACAGCAGGCAAATTCGCGTTTATTGTTCCTGATTATTAAACCAAAAGTCTCTTTTCTGTGATTGTCTCTTTTCAGTATTTTTTACCTCTTGCCTCTGACCGCGCGAGTTCACCGTCATTCATGTCACCCCAAGCTCGCACCATGACTAAGCCAGATCGGGCCTCTGACGTTGTCGCGATGCACGATCCAAAGTTCAGGCCACCGAAGCCTCTACTGCTGGCAGCCCCGACCATTCAGCCTCAACAACAGCTGCAGCAAGGGTTTTCATTTCGAGTTCTTCCGGCTGTGCGCTGCATTACGCAAACCATGGAGGTTTTATCTCCACCAACGGCCGACCGCACGGCCGAATTCAACGAGCTGCTACGCTCTCGAAACGCACCACCAACGACTGCGCGAGCCGAGATCGAAACGGCAGACGGCTTCCTCAAGGAGGCGTACAGAATTGTGCGTTTGGCAGCTGCACGACGCGCCACATCACCTCTGCTAACCATGACGGATGACTCAATTAGAATTCACACACCACCACACTCCACAGGGAGCTCCGCGACGTGCGCCAAGCCTACTTATCGACCGCGCAGCCCCGACGCGCGCCCTCGCGCGCCGCCGCGCAGGGCCAGCCGCGGGTGCTGACGGACCGCGAGCGCGAAGAGGTCGACGCCAACGCGAAGCAGATGATCCGGGAGCTCAACGCGAGCATCCGGGCGGTCGACGACGCGGAGCAGCTGCGGCGGGAGACGGCGGCGGCGATTGTGCGCAAGACGTACGGCGGCGGCGCGCTGGGGGCGGCGCTCGGGTCGTGGGCGTCGGGGGGCGGCGGCAGCAGCAAGTCGGCGGAGCAGGCGGCGGCGGAGGCGCGCGCGCGGCAGACGGAGATGCACCGCGACAGCGTGCTGTGGTTCCTGCGGCAGCGCCTGGAGAAGTGCTGCCGCACGCAGCAGGACATGATGGAGACGCGGCTGACGCGGGAGCTGGAGAAGTCGCGCGGGTTCCTGGCGGCGCCGGCGGCCGACTTTGCCGACTTTGCGCGGGCGACGATGGTGGCGGGCGGCGCGGACGCAGAGGCAGCGACGGCGGCATACGGGGCCGGGAACGAGAGCCTGACGGAGGACCAGGTGCAGATGTTCGAGGAGGGCAACCAGGACATGATGAAGCACTACGAGAGCACGCTTGCCAAAGTACAGTACGTTTTCTGACCGCGAGGCGATCGCGGCTGCTACGATGCATCACCCGCTGACATGTGCATGAACAAAACAGGACGGCCGAGAAGTCGCTGGTGGAAATCTCGGAGCTGCAGTCGCTGCTGGTCAACAACCTGACGATCCAGTCGGCGCACATTGAGCAGCTGGTGGCGGACTCGCAGTCGACAGCGGACAACGTGGGCGGCGGCAACCGGGAGCTCACCAGGGCGGCGCAGCGGCCGAGCGCGGCGCGGTACACGTTCTTCGCGGCGGGCGGGCTGTGCGCGTTCCTGGTGCTGTGGGATCTCATCATCTAGGGAGAGGGGGAGAGAGGTGGAGGACGAGATTGGCGTGACGAGGGTGTAGACGGCTGGTTGTAACAATACCCGATCTGGCAGATTTGGGAAGGGTCAGGTCTATACGATTTAATGCATACAAGCGATTTTTTTATTTCGTTTTTGGGCTACTCCGCGCAAAGTAGCATTGGATCATAAAAGAAGTTGCAAGGTTTGGTAAGGGTTCATGTTGGTGATGTAGATGGAGGTGGCAGACATGTGAAGGACGGTGCATGTGAGGATTCACAGGCTCGTGGACAAGGGTGAGGAGAATCCACAGCGGAAGCTAGGGTGTGCGTGTGATGTGAGATGCGAGGTTTGGTGATGATACGTCGAATGCATAAAAAGAGGATTCCCTAAGCAAAAGAAGTCGGTTTTGAGCGTACCTGGATATGGTGTTGGGTTGGTTGGGGCGCCTGCAGTGCGAGGACGAACCGAGTGGTGAGAGATGCGGTGTCACTGGAAACGCCATGGTTTCCAATTTTGGGGGCGGCACACTGGTGCAGATTCCCGCACTGGAAGGAAAGGAGAGCGAATGGGCCGCCTATTCCGGGGGTCATACAATGGTGTTGGTGGTGGCTGGCGAAAAAAGCTCATGACGACACGAGAGCCGAGAGTGCTTGTGAGAGAGAAGCCGAAAGGGCCTCGGTCGAACTTGGGCCGTCGCGCCCGCGCCTTTCCCCACGGGCTTCGGGATGGCTTATAAGCGTTGGTGGCCCGCCACGGGTGTGTGTGTTGCGATTTACGATTTGTTCTCGAATGGAATTCAAGGCAATTGCGATTTCCACCTACCCTTTGGCTCCCTTTGCACAGCACCGGGTCGCGACGCTGTGTTGGTTCCCAGGTACGTCGTGCGCGCTTTTCCCTCTTCATCCGGTTGTCGGTTCTACGTGGGACAACAGACAGACAGACCAGGAAGCCGGCTTCTTGTGGACGGCAATGTGCGCATGGTGCAGCTGGCGTTGGTGGTGGACGCGAGTTCTGCCCGGGTTGGCGCCCGGGGACGGGGTGCTGTGGCATTTCGACAACAGGCAATGACGAAGGAAAGGAAGGAAAACGCTGACGGGTTGAAAACTAGTCAAAGCCACGACGACTACGCCGAACGAGAACGAAGCTACTCCGACTTGCTGAAGCCGGGTGCTGGATTGCGCAGCTGATAGCGACTATCACATCTACAAACCAGGAACCCTTGCCTCTGCCAATACTTGGGAAGCGCGTAAGTGGTAGTTTTCCTTGTCTTTCATTGGCCCGCTGCGTTCTTTTCGTTTCCCTACCCTTACCCTCCTTGTTCCCTCTGTCATCGGCCCGGCACCATCCCCAGTCGGCCGACCACGATATTACTCTTCCCCGTAAGCATATTATGCTTGGCACGACAAAGCTGTCCGTGTTGCCGATGGGGACGGGAGGTAATAAGGCCATCGACGAGAAGTGCGTGGGCACTGGAGACAACTGGTGAGCCGGAGGAAGACGGGAGCCAGTGCAGATGCGGCCAGCCACGGGGACAGCAAGGCTGGGACCGGGACTGGAAAATGAGGCGAAACGAAAAAACCCGGCAAAGAAAAGAAAGAGGAAAATGGAAAAAGAAGACGCTTTGATTTTTTTTTTCCTGGTCTTGTGCCTTGCGCCATGTTCCGGTTTCGGGGGGGGCGATGGGGGGACGGTACGGCGGCGCGCGCGGAGGCCGGGCCAGGAAACCCGGGTTGTGGCTCAGTGGCCGGACCCAGCGGTTCCAGCGGTGCTGTGGCTGGTGCGGTCTGCTCTGACAGCGGACAGCAGCCACCGGACAGAGGCCCCGTCCTGCCGTGTACCGAGCGCCGCGGAGTGCGAGGGTGTGAGCTGTGGGCAGGTTCTGTTGCAAAGGATTTCTGGGAGGGTGTTTGACGAGGCGGGCGAGCCCATTCTGTGTCTCCGGTGGTCGCTCTCATTTTGGCTCTGGTTGTTCTGGTGGTTCTGGTGTGCGCACGCCTTCACCTCGCTGACAGCGGTGCTGAGCAACCGGGACGAGCTGACTGGGCGGCTGAGTGGCCCAAACCGTGGCGTGCTGGCCAGGTGCTGGACCGCCGACAGCCTGCAGAGCTACCCCTCCCCCGGCACAAGCTACCGCAAACAGCCCACTACAGCCGCTACAGCCCACCACAGCCGCTACAGCCCACTACAGCCCACTACAGCCCACTACAGCCCACTACAGCCCACTACAGCCCACTACAACAGCGTTGAAGAAGCCACTTTCTGCTGCCGTCAGGCCTCATCCCGCCCCAGAAACACTCACATCGACTCACTCTGCCCACTAGTACGCCCATCGCCTTTCATCTTATTCCCAGGTACACTCAAGCTGACGTTGGAACAGAAATACCAGGCCGAAAAAAACTTATTACCACACCCATTGGAACACCCATTGCAGCGCTCCATTCTTCCCCTTCCCTTCCACTTCCACCTCCGCCTGCCGCCTGCCGCCGCCCATTTTCTCCGGGCCTCGCAACCTTCCTTACCCTACCCGTCCCTGAGCTCCTCCTCCTCCTCCCTCCTCCCTCTCCATCATGGCTCCATCTTCTACTTCTTCATCCTCCCTCCATCGCCTCAACACCATCGCCAACCACATCTCGCCCGCCATGTCCACCATATCCAGCTTCCCTGCCGACTCCGTGCCCCAGGCCCCCGAGGACGCCCTCTTTGGCCTCGCCCGCGCCTACAAGGCCGATACCAGCGCCCTCAAGGTCGATCTGGTGAGTCAAATACTGGTCCAATGCCGCCGCACGCGTTTGCGCTGCTGCTCTCGCCCAATCCCTATACCCCTCCCCCTCCAAACACCTACTAACCTCTCTCCCTTAGGGCATTGGTGCCTACCGTGACAACAACGCAAAACCCTGGGTTCTTCCCGTCGTCAAAAAGGTACCGTCCATTTTTTTCTTCAGTTTTTTTCTTCAATTTTTTTCTTCTTCACATGTCCATGTCCCTCTTCACGCCACCACGCCGCCTTGCTTGCGCCACCTCTGTCCACGCTCCCGTCCTGCGCTACCACACTCCCGCCTCCCCGAAGCTTCACATCGCCTTCTTCAACGCCCTTTGTACGACTGCAGCACGCCACCCGCCCAGGCCCCTTCCAACAAATTCCGTCTTTTATCCCCCATCTCTCTACCTAATATGCTGTGCCACCCTACCCCGTATACCACCTGCCCCCAACCCCTGCCCTCTGCCCTCCAAGCTAACCGCGCCACACTCCGATCTAGGCCGACGAAATCCTCCGAAACAACCCCGAACTCAACCACGAGTATGCCCCGATCGCCGGCATCCCAGAGTTCACCTCCAAGGCCAGCGAGCTCATGCTCGGCCCTGACTCCCCTGCCATCAAGGATGCCCGTGTCACTTCCATGCAGACCATCTCCGGCACCGGTGCTGTCCATCTCGGCGCCCTCTTCCTCGCCCGCTTCTACAAGGGCTCCCGCCAAGTCTACGTCTCCAACCCGACCTGGGCCAACCACCACCAAATCCTCCGCAATGTCGGCCTCGAGACCGTCGATTACCCATACTTTGACAAGAAGACCCGCGGCCTCGACTTTGATGGCATGAAGTCCTCCATCCAGTCCGCCCCCGACGGCTCCATCATCCTCCTCCACCCTTGCGCCCACAACCCTACCGGCGTCGACCCTACGCTGGACCAGTGGAAGGAGCTTGCCGCCATCATCCGCAGCAAGAAGCACTTCCCCTTCTTCGACTGCGCCTACCAGGGCTTTGCCTCGGGCAGCCTGGCCCGCGACGCCGCCGCTGTCCGCTACTTCGTTGAGCAGGGCTTCGAGCTCGTCATTGCCCAAAGCTTCGCCAAGAACTTTGGTCTCTATGGCGAGCGTGCTGGCTGCTTCCACGTCGTCACAGGTCCCGCCCCCGATGCCAAGTCCACCATTGGCCGCATTGCCTCCCAGCTTGCCATTCTCCAACGCTCCGAGATCTCCAACCCTCCTCTCTACGGCGCCCGCATTGCTGCCACCGTCCTCAATGACGCCGCCCTCTTCAAGGAGTGGGAGGGCAACCTCGAGACCATGTCCGGTCGCATTATTGACATGCGCAAGGCCCTGCGATCAAAACTCGAGTCCCTCGGCACCCCCGGCGCCTGGAATCACATTACCGACCAGATTGGCATGTTCAGCTTTACCGGCCTCACTGAGCCCCAGGTCCAGAAGCTCCGTGAAGAGTACCACATCTACATGACCAAGAACGGCCGTATCAGCATGGCTGGTCTCAACACAAACAACATTGACCACGTTGCCACCTCTATTAACAAGGTCGTTGCCGCTTCTCAGTAATGCTTCGGCGTTGCGAATGGTGAATGGTGATTTGGTGCGCATTTCTTTTGTTTACGGCGGCCGCGAGCTGCCAGTGTAAGAAAACGGAACAGCTGGGTTAACGAAACATTTTGGCCCCCCCGCGGGCCCGCGTACATATACATAACGGCAATAGATGCTAGCGACATGATGCTCTCTGCTATATGATTGAATATTACTTACACTTGACACTCGCCTTGATTGAGCCATGTTTTTCTCCCTCTTTCATGTACATTGCCACAGCATGCCTACTACCTGTATGCCTCTAGTAGTGTATGTTCTGCAAGGGAGGAGGGGTCAAGACATGATGACGTGCATCCTTCTTTGTTCAACAAGTGGCACGTGAATCATGCAAGATGATGCAAGGTACCATGTACGCCACAAATCACGATCCGGGCGGCACGACTGCAGCAGAATCATTACTTTTTTTTTTTTTTTTTT
>LUFD01000385.1:0-16285 GCA_003025255.1 Cordyceps pruinosa
GCAGAGCCCGCCCGCGTACGCCTCGCCGTCGTCCGCCGCGTCCGCCGGCGGCGGCCCGCCGGTCGTCAACGCCTCCCCGGTGCCGAAGCGCTTCCGCACGCAGTTCTGGGGCGGCATGCCCGTGTGGCGCTGGAAGTCGTCCGAGGGGAACCTGCTGTGGGTGTCGCGGCGCTTCCGCGACGCCGGCATGACCGCGCTGCGCACCACGCTGTGCCTCGTCGACGACTACGAGCGCCTCGTCGCGGTCGTGGACGCCTGGGAGAGCCACCGCGCGCCGGGCGCGGACGGGCTGGTGCGCGAGTGCAGGCTGAAGCTGTACGCGGACCTGGAGATGGGGCTGCTGGGCGAGATCCTGGGCAGCTACTGCGCGCTGCTGACGCAGGTGAGGAGGGCGACCAAGGAGTTGGAGAGGGAGGCCGATGAGAAGCGGAGTTCGTATTGACTCAGGAGGCATCACGTACTATTCTTTCTGGTTCTATTTCATTCGACAGCATCATGATATCGAAAGGCATCCATTGCATGATATAAGACTTGTATCGACCCTGGACGCTTACCGCCAACTTGCTGGTTATTGACTGTACACCTCAGGGCCACGGCCCTCAACACAAATGACAAGGTTGTAATTTGCTGTACGTCGTCGTTATAGCCAACAGGCAGTCGTGAATCCTGTCAGACACAAGCCATCCTTTGTTGGGAGCAAAGCCATCGCATAGACCCGCCCGGTGGCTGTTCATCAGGCCAACGAGGCCGCGTCTACTTGCCGAAGAGGGCAGCGACAAAGAACCTTCAATACAGACGACTCTACAAAGAACCCCTGCTACAGGAGACGGCTGAAAGCAAATCTGCCGCCCAGGGTGCCCGGCCAGACGGAACTCCAGCACCGTCCCGGCACACGGCCCCCCTCAGCCCTCAGAGCACCATGGAGCGGGCAAGAAAGACATGCAGTTACCTTGCGCATTTGGAGTGGACGGAGAGGATCCAGCACGACTGCGTTTTCTGCGACCGCGCGAATTTCGCGAGCATCGTCTACGAGGTACTTATACGCGACCCGTGCTCCCCAGCCACAGGAGAAAGCGAGACATGCCGACGCTGACTGCCAGGATGACGAGATCATCGCCGTCGAAAACGGACGCTCCGCAGGCCGCCATCACTGGCTGATCCTGCCGAAGCTGCACATCGTCCGCGATATCGAGAGCCTGCGCCGGCAGCACATCCCGCTTCGTATGACCTCCTCGCAAAGCATCTTCTATTCCCACCCGCTAATGAGTGTGCTGTCGCGCCGTTCTAGTTCGAGCCGTGGACCGCGTGAAGAGGCAGCTGATCCGGCAGCGAGCCCCTGGCGCGGCAAAGGTAGCCGTCCACGCCGGGTACCACCGAGGACGACGGCGGTTTCTGGGGGGGCTTTTCTGGCCGGATATTGTGTCTGTCCACCATCTCCATCTCCATGTCATCGTCGAGCCGCGCCTCGCGCTGCGCCTTTTCAAGTATCCGCGATGGTGCCCGCTGATGTGGAAGTCAGACACCACCGTAATGCAAGAGCTGCAGACGTTATCATAGAGATATACTACAGATGCCACACCGCATGAAGATCTCTAGTAGTCGCTGACCACCCTAATCAACCCGACATAATGAAATCCGTCGATCCACCCCGCATCGTTGAAATCCGGCGACTAGCAGATGTATAAATAGCCGAGTCGGCTTCTCTCTTTTCCTTACCGTTGCTTTCCTCAGGGCCAATTCTTCCTGGAGTCTGAAACCATCTTCATTCGCATTGCTGAACAATGGTACGCCGCAGGGTGCTCCCCGCTGCCGCGGCCCCCCCGTCAAAGCCCAACATTGTCCTCATCCTGGCCGACAACCTAGGATGGGGAGAGCTCGGCTGCTACGGCGGCGGCACGCTCGTGGGCGCGGCGACGCCTCGCATCGACCGCCTTGCCGCCGAGGGCCTGAAGCTGCAAAACTTCAACGTCGAGAGCGACTGCGTCCCGACGCGGTCCGCGCTCATGACCGGCCGCCACCCCATCCGCACGGGCTGCCTGCAGGCCGTCCCGGCGGGCTTCCCCCAGGGCCTGGCGCCGTACGAGATCACGCTCGCCGAGCGCCTCAAGGAGCAGGGCTACGCGACCGCGCACCACGGCAAGTGGCACCTCGGCGACGTGCAGGGCCGGTACCCGTCGGATCGCGGCTTCGACGAGTGGTTCGGCATCCCGCGCACCAGCGACGAGACGCAGTTTACAAGCTCGCTCGGCTTCGACCCCGGCGTGGCCCAGCTCCCCTAATTGTCGTTAGGCCCGTGAGGATGTTGTCGTCTGATCGTTATTGAGCATCCGTCTCCTGGCAGATCTTGGCCCAACGAACTGTTGTGGTCCTGAGATGGAATGTCAGGCGATGTCCTGATTAACGGCAACGAAACAGTTTTGAGAAGGTATTAATTTGAAGTGAAATTCATTCTAGTTTATTAATTACAGCCACAGAAAGAGACAAATGAAACCCCTCCTCCCAGTACCCTAATGTTAGTCCTGGTAGTACTGGGTATGCTCAAAGGAGAGCAGCCAGAGCAACAGCGACGGCAGCCATGCCGCCCTGCAGGGTGGAAGCACCGTTTGTAATGATAGGCATAACGGTAGGCTTGACGTTGTTTCCGTTGTTGTTGTTGTTGTTGTTGTTGTTGACATGGTCAGGGTTGACGATGGGCTTGCCGGTGTTGTCGCAGAGGAACGGGCACCCGTCAACGATGATGCACGTCTGGCCGCTCGGGTACTGATGGGCAGGGTTGCAAGAATAGCGGCCCATGCGGTCCCAGTCGCCCGGCGCAGGGCACCTGGGCACCGTGTTGGTCGAGGTGGGATGCGGCCAGCCGGTGCCGCTCATCCGGACGGGCTCGCCCCTGGCATCGCACAGGATCGGGCAGCCCTCGACCATGCTGCAGGACTGGCCGTTGGGGTACTGGTGCGCCGGGTTGCACGAGTAGCGGCCCTTGCTGTCCCAGCTGCCGCCGGCCACGCACGCCGGGGGCTTGGGCTGGGGGGTCGGGCCGCTCTTCATGATGGGCTGGCCGGCGGCGTCGCAGAGCAGCGGGCAGCTGTCGACGATCCTGCAGCTCTGCCCGTTGGGGTACTGGTGGGCAGGGTTGCAGGAGTACCGGCCCTGGCTGTCGTAGTCGCCGGGCGCGGCGCAGTCGCCGGCGGAGACGGCGGCCACGCCGGAGAGGATAGCGACGAGGGAGAAGGCCTTCATTGTGAATGGATGTGGCAGGGTTGCTTTGTGCTCGAGGCGTGTCCCTCCCGGCAGCGGCGTGCGTCTTCTTTTATAGGTGCCATTATCAGTCAACATGCATCTGCATCGGCGTCTGAGACATTGTTGACTTGCCGCCTTCTGACAGGTTTGACGCGTCGGGTCGTCGCTGTTGGCTAGTTTCGGATCTACACAATGGTGGAATGCTTCGCCAGGCAACGCGCGTGGGTAACTGCTCTGCGGCAATCTAGCAGTTGTAGAATTACCATGTCTCGGATGCGGAATTCATTTACGAGAATTTGAGAGGTTTGCGCTTCGAGACCTCGAGAGCCTCGCCGTGCATGCCTCCGCAGGGAACAGCGTTGCACTTGAGTTGCAGCATGTCAAACGTTCCAGTGCAGGCGATGCAATGGGTACGCCGCGCGGTAGTTATGCCCCCAAGTAGTTCGAGCAACAGGTTCCGGATACCGATGCTAGGATGCCACTGCCGTCCACCTGTCGTAGGACCGCTACACGCGTTCAAGCTCCGCCCATGCTGGGGATATTGAGCGAGCGGACGTTTGGGAATGGCAGTACCCGGGTAAGTGTCCGAGCCGGAGATCCTGTGGATAGCCCCATCTGCCATCTTCCAGACGACACGGCTTGGCACATTGCTGGCGGACTGTCGCGCGATCGGCCGTGGGTGGGTGTAAGACAGTGCATGCCGTTACGCATTCCAGAGCGGCCAAGACACCCGGACTAGTAGCCTCAACAGATCCAGCAGGCATTTTCCTATCGCAGTCACATACATCAAGGGCCAACATTTGATTTCCCTTCCTCTCGTATTTCCCGCAGCCGTCGCGCAACAAGCCTCGCTAGTACAGCATAACTAGACCGATTCTTGCCGAACCTATCCAACTTCCTGCTTCAGTGCTTTTTATCCTTGGACCCGCACCACATGGTACAACAGGGTACGTCTTCAGTGATAGAAGGCTGCAGCACAGGAGCAGCGACTCCGCCTGCCGGCGTCTCTAATGTGGTGGTGGTGCAGCAACGTGCCGAACCTAGATGAAGCGCTGTAAACATGCAACATGAGACTGATCAAATGTGCTCAAGTGACTCGGGACAGGAAGGGGGAAATATTGCTGGGAGTGTGCTGGCGGGCTCCTAGGTTCCCAAAGATTGTAGTGCAGAGTGACAGTTCACAACCGTGACGAGCCTTCCCATGCCGACACTGCAACACCACAACGAAAGAAAGGGCAATTATCACAGGATCTGTATATTCCTTAATAGCGAACAAAAGACACGGAACTTCGAATATCAGACTTCAACTCAACCTTGGACATAAACCCGGCAAGCGACTGCTGCGTGTGCCGGGTAGTGTGACACTAGCTGGCTCGATCCTGTCAGACTTTCATGGGCCGTCATTGTTATTACAACATTTAGTGTAATAGTTTACACATTTTTTTCTTCCGCGGTTTCCGAGCCTCCATGTTCAGCGCCCTCACTCGGACTGCTCCTTGTCGCAAGGCCGGCTCATGCCCGTCCTCTGACTGGGAGGCATCCGCCCAGCACTCTCCAAGTTTCGTCTGGTCTCGCAATGAGGGGCGACGCCGGGAAGTATTGTCAAGCGACGAGGGCTTCCGATCGCCCAGAAATCGCCCAGGGTCGGGAACAAAGCGGTCTCGGGTTGCTGCGGCGGAGACGGGATGACTGAAAGGATCGGCCGGTTGTGCGGCGGGAGCCGCTCCCATTGGGCGAGCCTCTCCCATCTCTGGGGGCCTGTTCATGCTATTGCTGCTATTCATGGCCGCATCCTGCGGCGGACAAGGTTCGGCTTCTGTGGACCGACTGATGCACCTCGACTCATCTTCTGTCATGCCGTCAGCAACAGGCTAGCTAGATTGGACGGGCTAACTTGGGTTCTTCCCCTCCATAATGGACTTTTGATCTTGTTCTTTTTCCTCATGCTTGCGTTGTGAACCGTTTCTCTACTGTATCCTCGCAGACGCCGGTCCATCTCAATCAATACCCGCTGTTGGGGTTCTTCGACACCACTAACACGAGCCGTTCTCGACACGGGGGCTGCCGAGCTCCCTGCTGCCGCCATGGCGTCCGCCCAAAGCACCACCGCGACCATCCCCCTCAAAGACTACGACTCCTCCAGCACGTCCGCGCCCGTCAACACCGGCGCCGAAGCCGCGCGCGATGCCGCGCTGAGCACATCCACGACCACGCGCCGGCGCGGCCCGCCCGCGCCGGCCGCGCACGCCGACGACGACGCCGCCATCATCGCCGCCTCGCGCGCGCTCGACGAGGCCTGCCCCGACGGCGGCTACGGCTGGGTCATCGTGCTGAGCGGCGCCATGCTCATGTGGTGGGCGTCCGGCACCACGTACGCCTGGGGCGTCGTCCAGCGCAAGCTCGTCGAGCAGCACCTCGCCGGCCCGGCCACGCTCTCCTTCATCGGCTCGCTGCAGGCGTCCATGCCCGCGTGGTTCGCCGTGCTCGACGCCTTCGCGATGCGCCGCTGGCTCGGCTCGCGCCGCCTCGCCATGCTCGGCATGTTCACCATGGGCCTCGGCGGCATCCTCGCCAGCTTCTGCACCGAGAGCATCCCGGGCCTCTTCGTCACGTTCGGCTTCCTGGCCGGGGCCGGCGGCAGCTGCGGCTTCGCCGTCGTCGCGGCGGTGCCCGCGCAGTACTTCAACACGCGCCGCGGCCTCGCCAACGGCCTCATCTTTGCCGGCAGCGGCTTCGGCGGCGCCACCAACAGCTTCTTCATGGACGCGCTGATCCGCAACGTGGGCATCGCCTGGGCGTTCCGCGTGCTGGGCCTGGTGACGATTGCCACTGGCATGTTCGCCGGCTGGTTCATGACGGAAAGGACAAAGATTCCCGACAAGCGATTCGTTGACATGTAAGTGGCTCCCTGTGCCTGGCTGCGACCGCTGATATTGACCTGTTGGCTGCAGGAAGCTGTTCAAAAACACGAATTTCACCCTCCTGTGGTTGTGCGCCGCGGTAGGGAACTTCCCCATATTCGTCCCCCCATTCTTCCTCCCTCTTTACAACCAAGCGCTGGGTTTCTCCTCCAGCACAGGAGCTGGCCTTGTGGCCGGATTCACTCTATCCTCTGCTATGGGCCGTATTCTTTGCGGCTTCTGTTGCGACAGGTTTGGCCCTGTGAATGTACTCCTAGCCTCGTTGCTGCTGTCCGCCTTCAGCATGCTGGTCATCTGGCCCGTGTCGCAATCCCTGGCCCCTCTCGCCATTTTCTGTATTTTGAACGGTGTATCGAATGGCGGATTTTTCTCCTGCACTCCAACCGTCGCAACCAGTATCTTTGGTAGCCAGCGCGTGAGCGTAGTCATGGGCATGATCATGACTGCCTGGGCCGGAGGCTATCTTTTGGTATGTCCAAGGGCACCATCCTCGCTCTGCCAAGCTAACGAAACCATAGGGCTCTCCTATCGCCGGTTATTTGCTCGAAGCCTTTGGCGGCGCGAGTGGCGGCTTGAAGGCATACCGTCCTGCCATGTTTTACGCAGGTGGCCTGGCTTTAATCTCGGCGATTCTACTCGCAATTGTTCGTTTCCGCATCAACAGGAAGTTTCTGGCGGCCGTATAATTGATCGCCATCTTCACAAAATGGCGTTTGGATGGTATATAAAAGGCCGAAAGCAATACACTGCGTTGATATCTCTGGCATCATTCTATGCATATATATATATATCGGGTGAGCTGAATGAAGGTTCATCATTCACGGCCATGTGCATACTGTAGCAGAATCCCGCAAGAGTTCTTAGAGAAGACTCACTCTAAGTGCTACCTCGCTGATGTGTACTTGACCTCTTTGGACTATACTAGCCAGGGAAACTGGCACCTTATCGTTTTTGTATTTTATTTAAGAAGTATTGTTAAGACCATACTAACAAAGATCATGGCGCCCACAGATAGAGACCATCAGCAGCCACATTATTGAACGAATCCTGCCTAGACACGAGTTTGCACACATGCGTGTCTAAATAGCCTACCCCAATTTACGAAAGGGATGACTAGAAAAGCGTTGGAGACTACATATTCTGAAGCCGCCAGCCGCCTCGGAGGAGGCGATGTCCACCTCTGCCTGACCGGTATGACATGTCATGAACCTGTTTGGGCAGCTGTACAGTGGCTGCCACGCTGTTATACACCGTTGTCTTACAACTCAGAGTGCGTGAATTTCGGGCCGGTGTGATCAGGGTCTGAGTTCAGCCAGCCAGTTGACCCTCGTGGCGGAATGAAACATGTCTTATGATAAGGAGTCTGTGACGAGAACATGTTGCCTGTTGACGACGCCGGTGATAGCAAGACGCTATAGAGAGGTCGTAATTTGGTCGAATATTAGTGTAAAGGCCACTGCAGATGTATACTGATCCCTCGAGCGTTTTGTTTGAGAAGCGCTCGCCCGGTGGCGAGTCATTCCACCTGGCGTCTGCCTCGGGCCGATCGCGCTGCCTAGCTGATATGCAGAAAACGGACTCGATGTAGCAAAGAAAGAAGCAGGCGAGGAAGAGCTGAGGTAAAACAGGGCGTCCATATGTTTCGGAAGCCTGCCTGTAAGAAAATCGGGCTTGGGCTCTGTTATACGAATGCCCGACACTACCTCGAGTGTTGCTGCCGGCGTCGAGCGGGAGAGTGTGCGCATGAGATGGCTGAAGAGCGCACGCCTCCTCTGTATATCAACGTCACCTCGGGTGTATAATGGCTCCCTCCATACCGCAACGTCCAAGCATAAATATGTTCTCAGAAGATGTTGCCGCCCCTGTCATCCGCTGTGTCCTCTCCTCAACGTTTCTACTGTGTCCCAGTCAGCCTTGCCAACATTATCGAAAGGAATAGAAACCTTGCCTTTTGCAACTCTCAGACCTTTACCATACACTCCAAGGGAGATTCAAAATGTCCATGACGAAGCGCATTGCGGCCTTCCTCGGCTCAGTCGTCGCCCTCAGTTCAATGGTATTGACGGCGGCCGCCCGGAATGCGACCGATGTCAGCGTCTAGGATGCCAGTAATCCTCTGACCTACCCGCTCTTTCTCGTGCACGGGCATCGCGACGACCCGAGCGTATGGACAAATGGCGAAATAGCTTTGATATACGATTACAATTACCAGGGAGGGATCTACATGTTTGACTACTCGACCACCACCGACGATTATATCGAGAACAACGCCGAGAGGTTCAAAGCCTACATTTCTTCCACTCTTGGAGTCGGCCCTGAAGACCTACCTAAAATGAACGTCATGACGCACTCCATGGGCGGGTTGGTCGCTCGATACGCCTTTAGGAACGTTGGTTCGTCTGCGCCGTACCACGCCCAATTGAACTTCCTAGGTACCTTGGCAGCCCCCAACTTTGGAACATCGTTGGCCAACTGGTGTGTGGGAGTTGTTTGGGGTGGTGAATGTACCGAGGCTGTGGTGGAAATGGCGAGAAGCCCGGAGCAGTCGTTTTTGGCAGACCTGAACACTGACACGTACGGCGATTACACATGGGAGAACTCGTTTTCGTTCAGTATCACTGGTGACGGTGTGGTTTATGCAGATGACGGCACGGATACAACACTGCTGCCGAAGATTGGGACGGCGAATGCGCATTCCCTCCCATGTTCCTATCCGCAGATGGTAGGGGACGCACACTCGGGCGATTGCGACGACCACGCCGGCAATCCGACGATTCATAGGTCCATCGCTAATATGGCTGCCCCGTATTACCTGCTCACCTATCTACTGAGTAATCAATAGATATTCAGGGCGGTCCCTACGGACATGAATTGTATTTGGCCTTGAGGTGGAGGGGTTCCTAGAGGGCCGACACTCAACCTATACGTTGGCAGCTGAAGCATGGTCGGCCACACTTGTCGCTGCGTGTTAACCCTGGCTGCCCGTGATCCGTCACGTAGCATATCCCGGGTCAATTGAGCCACGAAGGTTTATAATTCGTGGCTATGCGCATAGTCTAGATCTACTTCGAAGTCATTCTTAGAAACACAACTCCCTCTTCTGTGCACATCACTTCTTTGGAGCATACTTCTGGCGCATCCGCTCCAAGAAACCAAGAACTGGCTCACCACCGATGCTCACTACTTCATAGACGGCAGTCCATCCGAGCCCACTGTATAGCTTTTGGCCGTATGGCGAGGCGTTCAAGAGCCCGACTTTGGCACCATGGGCGAACGCCCAGCGCACCAGAAAAGCCATGACGCATGTTGCCAGGCCGCGACGCTGAAAGTCCGGTTCCGTAAAGATACCGTCAAAGGTCGCGACGCCGTCCTTTACAGTGGCCTTGCCCGTAGATAATTGCTTGTCACCAGCCATGATCTGCACGGTGCAACAGTCGTTCTGCCCCTCAACCCGCGTGACGAAGGATGGGTCAATGGCGGCGAGCTTGTCTTCCGGTGCGGCCTCCCCCGCCTGGGGCAAGAGGTTGGCGGTCATTATCTTGCCGCCGTCGCCAACAAACTTGGCGCCGTGCTCCTTGGCCAGCGCCGCGTACCCGATCTCGGCGTCGGATGCAGTGACCACTGTGAGCATCCGCAACGTCGGCTCCCCAAGCGCGCTCACGAGGCGCTCGAACAGTGCAGCGTCCGGCTGGAAAGCGACGGTCTCGCGCAGGTCTTCGCTGTCGAGACGGACGATAGTCAGACAGCCCAGCTCCTGTCCTATGCTGTACTCGCGAAGGGCAGCCCAGCCAGTGAAGGTATTCTCGACATGGTTGGCGGGTAAAGCCAGCCGGAGTTGCTGTGCTTTGTCCATTCTAGCTTCAGGCGGTATGGGATACGCAGATTGACGCATTGAGAAATGTTCCAGGGGAGTCAGCCCGATATAGAGTGCCCTGACAGCTACGTCTTTATATCGACACCCGCTTCTCTTTCCCCTGCAGCTTGTGTCTGCGGTTCAATAAGCTGCTACGAAATACCATTGACTCACTCGGTGTACTGGCTTAAGCCTAGGGTGGTTACTGCCGAGCTTGGTGCATTGCAACCTTGCTTACTCTGCGCAACTAACCTGCATTTAGCAAGGCGGAGAGATTAAAGCGTTGGGTTCAAGATACGCGCGACAGAGCCGATTCACGATTTCCTTCTCGTTGCGGTGTCGCAGGGTCAATCCATGCGAGTACTGTGCTAAGGGATGATCTTGTGGTTGGCAGTTGGCTTCTCTCTTGAATGCTGAATACAATCAAGACATACCACTTGCCTCTCCAGTTTCCAATTCAGACATTAAGCCCTCCACACTCATCATTATCCAGGCTATGTCCTTCAGTGAAGGGAATGCGACACGACGACACTCGTGTGAAGCGTGATGAGAAAAGGGCGGCGGGGAACCCCGCCACGCGGCAGTGACAAGAAAGCCCAACGTGCAGTAACCTCTCAAGTGCAGCTCTCGGCAGGTCTTAGATAAGCCAGACAGGCAGTTTGACAGGGAGGGGTTGAAGCCTTCAGCCCAATTACCCCTTTTCACTCTGCTTCGTAACACCAAGTGCGTGACAAACCACCCTGATTCATCGGCCATAAACCGCATACAGGCAGAAACTCCAGGCTAGTGAGAAATACATTGAGAATGAGGGTGCGAAAGCCGTACGATGTTATCGCATGTGGAGAGTCCCATCGCCTGGCCATGGAATGGTCCTCCAAAATGGCGCGACGATCGACGCGATTCGACATTATCAGCTTGGTTCGCAAGCATGTCGACGGTGCGAACCGCGAGCTCGAGAAAGCACATGACGGGTCTTTCAATACTACGTATCAAATGAACTTTATCGGATGCTCTGCCATTATTTTGTTTCCAAAGCGTGGCTGCCAAGCCATGTTCCCCGAGGAGAGCGCCCGCAACCAAGCCGCTGTGCTTCGATATCTCCAAGCCAGTACGGCGATACCAGTGCCTTTCCTGTACCACCAAGGCACGGCAGAGGAGAGCCCCGAAGATGTCGACGCTCCGTTCCTTGTTATGGAATACATAACTCATAAAGAGACTCTGAAGAAAGCGCTCAATACGCCAGGACGGGAGAAAAACCAGCGCCCGCTGCTCGATCCGAATATCGACTCTTGCAAGCTTGAGAAGGTATACGCAGAGCTTGGCAACTTGCTTCTTCATCTTTCGCGTAACAACTTTGCGTCCATTGGTGCTCTCGCACAGACGGACGACGAGACGTGGCAAGTCAAGTACCGTCCGCTGACGCTGCAGATGAACGAGCTGGTGCGCGTCGGGTCGATGCCACGGGCGAGACTCGTGAGCCCGGACGCGACTTTCACCACTTCTTCGGACTACTACCGGCACCTCGCCGACGAGAAGCTCGAGCATCTGCGGCAGCAGCGGAATAACATGGTCGACGACGAGACCGACTGCCGACGCAAATTTGTAGCCCGGAAGCTGTTCCAGAAGCTCGCACGCGAGGACAAGCTCGCAAACCCGGCCTACCGCAGCGGGCAGTTCAGGCTGTGGTCAGACAGCCTGCGGCCGGGCGGCGTGCTGACCAGCGGCGGCGGAGAAGTGGCCGCCGTGGTGGGATGGGAGTTTACCTACGCGGCGCCGGCCGAGTACACCTTTGCGCCGCCGTGGTGGCTGATCCTCGAGCTGCCCGAGTGCTGGACAGGCGGGCTCGACGACTGGGCGAGCGCGTTTAGCGCGAAGCTCGAGGTGTTTCTGCGAGTGCTGCGCGAGCGCGAGGACGCCGGCATCTGCGCCGGCTGGCTGACGGAGGCGCAGAGGCTGAGCGGCAAGATGCGGGCGAGCTGGGAGGAAGGGGACTTCTGGCTCGTGTACGCCATGCGCAGGGCGTTTGTGTTTGACCAGGTCTACTGGGAGAGGCTGGACGAGAGGTTCTTCGGCCCCCGGACGGTCTCGCTGGCGGACGGGTGGAAAGAGAGGCTCCATCTTCTGGATGAGAGTGAGCGGCGCGAGATGGAAGAGCTGGTGGTGAGGAAGATGAAGGAAAAGGAAACCCAGGAGCTGAGGTGGGAACCGGACGAGGAATGGCCACACGGGAGTCAGGAGATTGCTTCTGAGGAATCAACGCCAGGCTGTCATCAGCTTCATCAGTAGGAGCGTATTGAGTTTCCCTACTTTCTATACTTTCCAAACCAAATGCCAGTAAATAGAATGGTATCTGTTGCCGATCCTCGACGACGGCCGCACAGCACAGTGTAAGTAGGAAAGTTGGTGCCTGACGAATGAGGCGCCAACACTCTGCAGGCTGGAGCTCCAACCTGGCCACATTTTCGAATCGTGCAGCCAGTTTCACCCGCGAGCATCGGCAAAGGCAGGCTGACCTGTGGTGCATTTACCTCGTTGCCATTTTGCTATTGCAATTGTCAAGCTTCTCTACGACCCCGGAAACACAACTACGACCAATCCTGCCCCCGTTCGGCCCTGTCCCATGGTTGTAACCTGCACTCCTTGTCTACCACTGCTAGCCCGCCAACCCCACTATCAGGGGATCCTCCACGCCGCCTTTCCACGTTGACAACTTACCTCTACCACGCCGCGAGCAGCGGACAGATACCGTCAATATGAAGCTCGACGTCAAGGTACGCTCATCTTGTGACATGCAGCAGCGTCCTCGCAGCTGCGGTTGTGGCGCTGGGCCGCGCAAGCTTGGTCCTCCCTCGCGGCGCAATCTGGCCTCGCCCCCTCGCGACCTGAGCTCCCAACTGTCGAATTGACGCTGACGATGATTCCCTCTGCAGCGCCAGCTCTACACCCGCAGCGACCGAGTCAAGGGCATCGATTTTCACCCTCAGGAGCCTTGGGTGCTCACGACCCTATACAATGGTGCGATCACATGGCGGACCAGCCTCCCCCCGACACTTCACTGACCTTCCCAAGGCAACGTCAACATCACCTCCTACGAGACTCAACAGGTCGTCAAGACCTTTGAGATGACCGATGTGCCCGTTCGTGCCGGTAGATTCATTGCCCGCAAGAACTGGATTGTCTGTGGCTCCGATGACTTCCAGCTCCGCGTCTACAACTACAACACCTCGGAGAAGATCACCTCCTTCGAAGCGCACCCCGACTATATCAGAGCCATTGTTGTTCACCCCACGCAGCCATTTGTCCTGACGGCCTCCGATGATATGACTATCAAGCTGTGGGATTGGGAAAAGGGCTGGAAGTGCGTGCGCGTCTTTGAGGGCCACAGCCACTATATTCTGTCACTGGCCATCAACCCCAAGGACACCAACACCTTCGCCTCTGCCTGCCTGGACAGAACTGTGAAGATCTGGAACCTCGGCTCCCCTCATGCTAATTTCACACTCGAAGCGCATGAGACCAAGGGTGTCAACCACGTCGATTACTACCCCCACTCGGACAAGCCCTACCTTCTCACAACCTCTGACGACCGAACAATCAAGATCTGGGACTACACGACGAAATCCCTCATTGCGACTCTCGAAGGCCACACGCACAATGTCTCGTTTGCCGTCTACCACCCCGAGCTGCCCGTAATTGTGTCTGGTTCGGAAGATGGTACTCTACGGGTCTGGCACGCCAACACCTACCGTTTCGAGACGTCTCTCAACTATAGTATGGAGAGGGCTTGGTGCGTCTCATCACAAAAAGGACAGCAATGCATTGCTGCCGGTTTTGATGACGGTGTGGTAGTTGTCAAGCTTGGTCGCGAAGAGCCTGCGGTGTCCATGGATCCTTCTGGCAAGCTTATCTGGGCCAAGCATAATGAGGTTGTGTCTTCCATCATCAAAGGCGGTGAGTCATCAGCGGCATACCAGCTACCAAAACCGTTATTAACCTGCCGCTAGATCCCGAAATCAAAGACAGTGATCCCATTTCGCTGCCGACCAAGGACCTCGGAACCTGCGAAGTCTACCCTCAGACTCTGATCCACTCTCCGAACGGACGTTTTGTTGCCGTCTGCGGCGATGGCGAATACATCATCTATACCGCCTTGGCCTGGCGTAACAAGGCGTTTGGTTCCGCGCTTGACTTTGTCTGGGCTTCCAAGGAAAACAGCAACGACTTCGCCATTCGCGAGACGCCGACGACTGTCAAGATCTACAAGAACTTTGCGGAAAAATCCGGTGGCCTTGATGTCGGATTCCAGGCCGACGGCTTGACTGGTGGTATCCTTCTTGGTGTTACTGGACAGGGCGGCATCTCCTTCTTTGACTGGGCCACAGGCGGCCTCGTTCGCAGAATCGAGGTTGAGCCCAAGCACGTTTACTGGTCAGAGAGTGGCGAGCTTGTTGCCATTGCATGCGAGGACAGCTTTTACGTCCTGCGATTCTCCCGGGAGAACTATGTTGAAGCCGTCCAGGCTGGCCAAGTCGACGATGACGGCGTGGAGGCTGCTTTCGAGGTTATTACCGACATCAGCGAGACGTGAGTACCCCCTCTACGCTTGACACTTCAAGATCTAACAGCGAATAGCGTGCGCACTGGTGAATGGGTTGGCGACTGCTTCATCTACACGAACAGCACGAACCGTCTAAACTACCTGGTCGGTGACCAGACCTACACGGTTTCACACTTTGACAAGGCCATGTATGTCTTGGGCTATATCCAACGCGACTCGAGAATCTACCTTGCCGACAAAGATGTCAACGTCACCTCGTTTGGCCTGTCACTACCTGTCTTGGAGTACCAGACTCTTGTTCTGCGTGAGGATATGGAGACTGCGGCGGAGCTGCTGCCCACTATCCCCAACGATCAGCTCAACAAGATTGCACGATTCCTCGAGGGGCAGGGTCACAAGGAGCTTGCACTGGAGGTCGCTACCGATCCCGAGCACAAGTTTGACCTCGCTCTCGGTCTGAACCAGCTTGACATTGCCCTGGAGCTTGCGCGGGCCGCGGATGTTGAACACAAGTGGAAGACGGTGGGAGATGCAGCCCTTGCCGCGTGGGATGTTGCCCTGGCCGCCGAATGTTTCACACATGCTAAGGACATTGGGTCTCTGTTGCTCCTTCATTCGTCGACTGGTGACCGCGAAGGTCTGACGAAGCTGGCTGCGCAAGCAGAGGAGAGGACGGCCAACAATGTTGCGTTTTCGTGTTACTGGCTGCTGGGAGATGTGGAAAAGTGCCAGAGCATTCTGACTAAGACGGAGCGATATGCCGAGGCAGTGCTCTTCGCGCAAACATATAAGCCCAGCTTGACTGTGGATGCGGTCAGTGCGTGGAAGGAAAGCCTAGAAAAGTCCAAGAAGGCCAGGGTTGCCAAGCTGATCGGCCTGCCAGGCGAGGACGATGATCTATTCCCCGAGTGGGATGCCTGGCTGAAGCTAGAAGCGGATGGTGGCTCTGCGACTGAGACTGCGCCCGCAGCAGTGAACGGCCACGAGGAGGCCGACGAGGCGGAGGCGGAGGAGGAGGCGGGGGACGAGGACGAGTAGGGTTTATGATATAGATGCTTGATTTTGTGTTAGAAAAGCACGAGGGTATATGCTTGGGATTACTGAAGCCAAAACTATGAAGTATGAGTACAAGTATGAGGGGCGCGGGTCGGGCGATGGTGAAGTCTGTGGTGTTGCCGGTAGAGTAGAAAGGGCAATGGCTTCTGACTCTCCGTAGCTTAATGGCATCACGTTTTCCATGTCCATGAGCGGGTGAGCTGCTTGCATTGCGCGTCATCTGGACCTGTCTGGCAGGCAGCAGGAATTGCACCAACCAGTGCTCGCCCACGCATCCCGTGGAGAAGAGGACCACTAGGCAGCAGCAGAAATGGAGGGGAAAGCCTCTCTGATTCTTTCTATATGAAACAAGAGAGCTCACCTATCATGTGCAGCCGGCGGGGTTTTTGCAGCAATGCACCCGTGACCGAATACGACTCCGTGGAAACGGGCTGCTTGATACGAGGCGGCAGAAAGTGGGTAGCTATCCGGCCGAGCAGGCTTCATCCAACCGTCCTTTGACATCTCTCCCAATCACCGCCGGCGTCTCCGCTTCGCGCGACAATATCGCGCGCGCGCCTTTCATCGTCCTTTGTCTCTCTTCTGGCGCCAGGGAGCAAACAAGCTTCTCGACCGCGCCCCCCCCCCCAGGCTCGTCTTCGTCTGTTACAGCTTTACAAA
>LUFD01000390.1:6630-29130 GCA_003025255.1 Cordyceps pruinosa
CTGCGCCGCAACCTCTGGGTCGCCCTGCACTTCCCCTTCCACCTCGCCCTCGTCCTCTTCATGCAGGGCTTCACGCAGATGCTCATCTGGGGCAAGATCGCCCGCCAGCTGCAGCGCGCCTTCGACTTTGTCGACCCCACCAACGACGCCGACGTGCTCAGCGGCCAGGCCACCACCCACGACGTCTCCGCCCGGCTCAACGCCTCGGTGCAGGCGTTCGTCGCCGACTACCCGTCGAAGCTGGAGAGCACCACCGAGGTCATCAACACGGCGCTGACGAACATCTCGTCGCTCCCCGACAGCCTGTGGCCGGTGGTCGCCAAGGTGGCCAACGACGCGAGCGGCAATGCTGGCGCGGGCCTGAGCAACGACGAGATTGGCAACCTCGAGAAGCTCTACAACTCAGTCATTGGTCTTGCTGTGTCGGTGGCCAACAACGTCTTCCGCTCTTTCAACACCGAGGTTGTGGGCGAAATTGCGGCCAAGAACAAGGCCCTGGAGGGGCAGGATCGCGAAGGCTTTCAAATTAAGCTGCAGGAGGACAGCTGGGGCCGGTATGGCCTCGTGGTGAGTTCAATTCCAAGTCTAGGGAAGACTCGTGACTGACGTCGATTAGTTTGCCTACACGTACATCAGCGCCGCGTGCACCATTTTATTCGTCCTCATTCTGAAGCAGCTCACTGACGGCTACATCCCCAAGGGCTGGGGTCTGATCCGCCAAATCATCATCTTCTGCCTTGCCCTCGGCACCGGTCTGACCACCATTCTGTGGTTCAACAGCGAGCGCGTGTTCGATTGGCTGCAGAAACCGTGGGTCATGCCTACGATATGCTTTGTGTGGATGGCCATTGTCATTTTGACGCACGTCAACATTGGTGGTGTGAAGCTCAACTCGAGCCACCTCAAGTGGCGGTCGCGCAAGTAGTGGTTGTAACGGAATAAAGTCTACGAAAAGCAATTGTCTTGATAGCGAATAGATGATACCAATTTTTTTTGTCTCTTGGCTGTCTATGTTCGCGAGGTTAATCGGCATCTCGGTGACGAAGGCCACCTTCAAGTAGCAGTGCGGAAGTTCACGGCATTGAAGGCGGTTCCAGCAGTCAAGTTTGGCGGAATGGCCAAGAAGAAAAGTCTATTACAAGTGGAAGGAAGGTGTCCAACGATCTACATCACATAGTTTCTATTTGCTATTGGGCAGAGCAACACAAACTGCAGTCGAATTAGTAGCCGTGGCCTTCTCCAAACACCCTTGGCCGCAAGTGCTCCAACACATTCTCTTAGTACAGTAAGAAAAATGAAATGAGCCAGTCGCCGTAGTGCTGTCGATATTGTGTATTGCCCCGAGAAGAAATACGTCGAGCGTCGCTCGGAGCCGCAAGTCCGCCCGAACTCGGCGCGGGAGACTGTCTGCCGCTCGAAATTCCGTGTTTCGGGTCTTGGCTTCCCGCTTCAAGGATCATAGACAGGCACAAGGGGACAGATTCAATCCTCAAATAGAAGTGACATGTCGCGATTGTGACTCGAACTCACAATCGCATTCCTGGAAACAGCCCTTTCTGGCCCGGTTGGAGCCCATGTCGACGATCTTGTCGCCGATACCAGCGAGACGGTATCCGCGCTTCGAACAATCTCTGGGGAGGCATCGGGAAATAAAACCTCGGGGAAATCCGAATATTCAATCGCTTTTACGTTTGTCGCTGGCGTTCCCGGGGGCGAGCTTGGAGTCCATGCCTGCGGCACCGACGAGATGGGAGCCGGAGCTGCAGCAATGTCAGTTAGCAATACCGCTCACCGTTCCAGCCTTGTACCTTCACATCTTACCTTTCGTATCCATCTCAGGGTCGTCGTTCAATAGCGCGGCAACGTGGCTCACTCGCGTCGTGTCTTGTAGCATGGCCCACGTGGTGATCTGCCGCAGGAAGTTCAACTCAGCCAGTACAGCGGCATGGTGACGACTGATGAGGGGTTCTTGAAGGCGAAACTCGGACGAGGCGCTCCAAACCCACTCGATCTGGCTGTGTAATGGCGTCTTCTTCCCTTGATGGGCTTCCGGGCGACATTTCTCCACAATGCACCGGGCTGCCGCGAGGCCGCGATTCGCCTGGTCTATTACGGTATTCAGTCGGTAGAGGATTTGGGCAGGGGCAGCCTCGAGGAGGATGAGGTGCGAATTGCGCAGCGATATTAAATCCTGCAGATCTTGGTGGCAGCTTTGTACGAGTTCGAGACAGATGCGGATCTCATTCGGGACTCGGTTTTTGTCTGTGGCGGCGTTGAAGGCGGATCGCAGTGATGCGAAGGCTTTCATTTCAGAGGGTGTAAACCAACGGTAACTTGGAGGAGTTATTAACTAAATAACCAGGGCAGCGTCCGATGGTATCGGTTGGGAGATGTGAGGGCTGGGAATGCGAGGTGGGAGAAGAGCACCATACCATACCACATTCACGGTCCGCCGGCCTTTCCGCAGAGGCAATTGTGTGCTAATGCTACTTTATTAACCCCCAGGGCATTTGGCGACTCAGCCCAGTCCGGAGTACTATTATTAGGCACGGATGTAAGGCGTCGTCTTGTAAGACATGCATCCCGTGTGGCTCCTAACTCGGGAGGCTACCCCTCGTTTCTCTTTGTTCATCCCCGACTCTACTGATATGACAGGCGCCAAGAGGCCGACAGATTACAGTGGGCTGCTAATAAATTACTTCACCGCAGGGGAGTTGTTGGGGAACGCGAGCAGAAATCACGCGAAGCAACGTTTGCTGAACTCGCCACTTTGAAATACATTACCACTACTTAATAATTAAGAAAATTAACTCAGTCTCTAAGCTACAGGCACACAGGTTCGAGCAACATTTGAGGAGAAGGGTTCAGGACCCCGTCCTGGCCATGCAGCTTGCACAGGCCAACCTCCACCACGACGCCTCGCTTTGGCGCGCCCGCCTCATAGACAAAGTCCCAGTCACTAGGCTGCGAGAGGAGAACGTAGCCGAGTTTAGCACACTCCTCGATGACCGCCTGCAGGTGATCCACCTGCTTTTGCTGCTGCTGCTGGTCGACAAAGCAGGCCAGGAACGAGTTGAGTGAGGCGGCGAGCTCCCGAGCCTTCGCAGCGACTGTGGCGTCTTCAGTCGGGAGAGGGGTGCGCTGGCTGCGAGCCGGATGAAGAAGAAAGGCAGCCAGCCTGCGCCACTCCCGAAGGGCTCGTGCGTTCACTGCGGAAGAGGAAAGTTAGCCCGAGACATGCGCATGCAGATGCGCCTTTGTCTCTGGGTGGAAGCCTGGTTCACCATGGGGAGCGGGCGCTTACCTTGGGCATCGTTGTAGCGGTCGCCTCCCGACGCAGGGATGGCTCGGAGGAACGAGGAGACCGGGGTGGGCAGCATCGACGGGCCGTGGGGACAGTGTACGTCGATGCTGCGGAAGAGCACTCGCGTGATGACGTGGCGGAGGCCCGTTGCCCGACTTCGCGGGTCGAGGCACAGAGCAGCCGCGCCATGCGCATTCGGGGACGCTGAGTTGGCGGTGAGAGGGAAACCAAGCTGAGCCAGAGACGGTGCGAGAACTGTTGCATCGACTGCGATCTGGCGGCCGTGATAGTAGCTTTGAACGTGTTGGTCGATGAGGGCCATGATGGATTGCGCTTCCTGGGAGATTTCTCCGTCGGGCGTGGCCTCGAGCAGGAACTGGTTCAGGTTCATGTCATTCACGGGCGTTCCCTTGCCCGAGGGATACGCCTCTCGCTCAGGAGGCAGCACCGCGTCGAACTTGACCGTGTCGTTGCCCCTCAGCCGGCGCTTACACAGGCAGAACGCTGCCAGGAGGCCGATCACCAGGCCAGCCAGACAGCATCCGATGGCAACCCCAGCAACTGCGCCGTCCGAGATTCCTGACGCGGGCGGCGAGACGCCCGGAGTCGGCGTGGAGGTTGAGCTCGGAAGCTTGCTCGTGCCGGCCGTTGTACGTGTCGCTGCGGAAGTCGCTGGTCTAGAGACCACGGGAGTAGTAGAAGCTTCCGTGCGTTGTGGCGAGGGCGTAGGAATTTCTGTAGAGTGCGACGAAGAGGCTGAAGCTGGCGTGGATGTTGCCGAAGGTGTAGAAGGAGCTGATGTTGCGACGGAACCGACGGTGACTTCGCCGACTGCGGGTGGTGCCCAGTCTGCCGGGGCTCCGTTGACAAGCATTTGTCCAAAAATATGAGTTGATGTCGGCTTGCCGTCAGTTCCATACAATACTTTCTGTATGGCAGAGGCCGTAATGAGCTGCGGTGGATTTGGAATCGAAACCGTGGTTAGATCCGCTGGCCAGGCCACTAGGTTGTTGCTCAAATACAACGCTCCGTATGTATGAACCGCCGCCGCCGACTCCGTCAGGACTGTTGCTGAAATCGAATAGATGGTGGCCATCTTGTCTCAAGCCAGCGATGGAATGCCTTGCTGGAAGCCTTCGAAGAGATGTGCAAAGAAACGTAGGAGCAGAACTCTCTTGGTAGAACGGGCGGTAGGCTACAGATGAAGATAAGGGACAGAAGTCCTTTGACATGTCTGTCAAATCACCCGACCTACCTGGAAATTACGCACCAACCTCCTCACGTCAACAGTTCCGAGACAAAGGGAGGGTCTGAAGGGTATCACACAGCGGTGTGACACCGGGCCGCCGTGCATTTCGTTTAGTGTGACCGCATTCAGCCACACATGCAGGCAGGCAAATGATTCCGCGGTTGAGAGCCCGCGCGAACCAGGCGGTGGTGTTGCGACCAAGGGACGAGACTCGGCTTGATTTCCTCGCCATGCTCTAGACACATTGACTGCCATCTGGGCATCGAAAATGTCGTCGCAGCCGGATGTCATCGTCTCTGTCGACCTGGGCACCACCTTTACAGGTACTTCCTTGCGAGTTCTCTGTGACACCTGTCTGCACACGGCTAACCGGCCTAGGTGTTGGATGGAGGACGCCGCGGACGCCCGTCCAGGTCATCAATGACTGGCCAGGCAGCGGAGACCGGGGAGAGCGCAAAGTCCCGACAAAGCTGATTTACAACGCCGACGGGACGCTCTCGTCATGGGGCTACCTGTGTACAGACGACGAGGACTTTGACTACCAGACAAACGGCTACGGTACCACCGGGAAAGTACGCCGCGAGTTCTTCAAAATGTTCGTCGACAGCGAGAGCCTGGCGGCTGCGCAGGAGCAGGGCGTGGCCCGGGCCCCCAAGACAATGGAGGAAGCGCTGCAGTACGCCACAGACTACCTCGTACAAGTGTACGAGCACGTCAAAAAGTCCATTGAGATGCAGATTGGCCGGAGCTATGTCCCCGGCGGATGGGCGAACATGGCCGTGGACTTTCTGTTCAGCGTGCCGACTACGTGGACGCGAATGGAGACCATCAACGCCTTCAAGGGGATCATACGGAACGCCGGGTTCGGCGTGGAGGGCCCGAAGCATTCCGCGCAGATTGACCTGACCGAGGCCGAAGCGGCGGCCGTCGCAACGCTCAAGACAAGCGCGATCAAATTCAACAACGGGAGCCTGTTTCTCACAGTGGACGCGGGCGGCGGGACGACGGACCTGTCGCTCATGCGGGTGACATCGAATGATGCCGATTTCCCGCAAATGGCTCAGCTAGCTGCTGTAAAAGGCATCGGTATTGGCTCAACACTCATTGATCGTGCCTTCATCAAGCTGGTCGATCATCGGTTCATCACCTGGCCAGACGTCCGTGACAAGTTGCCGGCGAACTTTGCGATCCGGATGGCACAGGGTCACTATTTCAGGACGGTTAAGCACAAGTTCGGGGAAAGGGTGTACATGCAACCGGAATTCAAGATCCAGATTGAGGGCGTCTCCCACGACTTTAGCCACGCCGGCTTGGGCATTGAGAATGGGAGAATGGTGTTCTCCATGTGAGTGCGCGCAAAGGCCTCACTCAACTTGCACTAATGGGGCGTCAGGCTGGAGATTCAGTCCTTGTTTGACACTCAAATCGAGGGCGTCATTAAGCAGACCGCAGAGCAGCTGAACTGGCTCCAAGAAAACGGCTTATCTGATCAAGTGGCACGTTGCACCAACCCTCGCCTGACCTCAAGTAAACTGAGTACTGACATGCCATCCCAGGAGTTCGTAATTCTTTCGGGAGGGCTCGGGAGCTCCGCCTATGTCAGACAGAGGCTCCAGCAGCAGCTTCTGAGCTTCCCACACCCAAATGCCACCAATGCCGTGGTTGTGCCCTGCCAGGATCCCCAGCTCGTCGTCGTCCGCGGCCTTCTGCTGGACCACCAGCAGAGGATACAAACCGGCAGCCTGTCTGTCCTTGCGACCAGAGTTGCGCGTGCGAGCTATGGCGTGGTTGTCAAGGAGGTCTACTCGCCGGCCAAGCATTTTGACGACGACGTGGTCCAGGACCCTTTCAACGCGAAAAGGCGATGGGCGGTCGACCAAGTCCAGTGGATGATACGCAAGGCACGACACCCGCACGCATATTACAGCGCACTGTTGAAGCTAATGTACTGTATAGGGTGATCAGGTCAACCCGAACGTCCCGCTGGCCAAAAAGTTCGAGTTTCACCTGGCGGAGCGAGACACGACGCGAACATGGACCGCCGAGATTGTCATTTCTCAGAACGAGCCCTCATTTTTACCAACCAGTTTGAAGAAAGGTATTTTTAACCCATCGATGATGGAGGAGATACTAACCACGCACTGTATTTAGCTGGCGTGTCTAGGCTTTGCAATGTCAGGAGCAATCTGGAAGGTGTCCAACAGCACCAGCTGGTGCTCAAGCAGAAACGAGGCACATGCTTCGCCAGAGGCCGCAAATTTTACATTTGCGAATTTGAGATACGCGTGATTGTGGCGCCTGCTGATTTGCGATTCGAGCTGTGGTTCGGAGGGCAAAGATTTTCTGGGAATCATGAGCCGATTGACGTCACGTGGGATGACGCGGGAGCCCGCATGAAGCCTACGTAGGAGTGCCTTTGCCTTGGGTAGAAAACCGCAGCTTCAAATTGCAACATAGCTTGACAGTCATTATAAGAGATTCAAGTATCGGACTTTGTTAACTTTTTGCCAAGTCATGTAATCGTCAACTGCTGGGCGTCACCAGTGCCCGGTGGCTGATTACCCTGAGCAGCCCTTGCCTCACCTGGTTATCTATCAGCAGTTCCATTTGATTTCAAGTGTTTCGCGGACATTTTTGTTAATGAGATGTAGTCGGTGTATCTTTGCAGAAAAAAATCTATGAACCAAAAGTGTACACGGAGATGGAGTATTTTGCGGTGCGCAACGCGAAATGTGAAGACCAGCAAGCACGACGACACTCCCGTTGAATGTGTTGAGGAGAACGAGAAATTTTTGTATTATTAATGCCCACATGGTCGAAAGTCTACAAATTCTTGAGCATGAGCTCTTTCTTGACAACCACACGTGACAAAACAAATGCCCACGTCGCGCTGGTGCGGCTGGCTCAGCCCTCAGCGCGGCTGAACATGCCACTCCAGTCCTGATACAAGAACCTCGGGTGCATACGCTTGACTTTCTGCAGAGGCGATGGACGATCATCTATTCAAGCAAGGCTTAGAGGGCTGCCGGACGCTCGTTGAGAAGACCACTTGCGTTGAGATACTGAATTACTCGGTGAGTATGAGTCGGCCTCCCTGCGCCACCACAACTGCCGCTGATCGAGACACAGGAGCCGCTGTACGATGTCAACCGGGAACTCCCGCTTCCAGAGACAGACTTCCAGGACTTTTTGCATAGAAAGGTATACACGCATATACCCTATCCTCAACAAGCATTACGCCAACGAGCAACGAATAGGGCAGCTTTGCGCCACCTGAGAACCTGCCCGCCGACCTGAAGTTGCTCTCTGGCATACGGCTCATGTAACGTTCTGCTCCTGCTGGCCTCGGCGGCCAAGACACACTCGTTGACGGTAGACTAGCGTGCAAGAGAACGCTCAGGACGCGGATACCTTCCTGCCCAAAGTCCTGTCCCTCAGCAAGGACGCATACGAGGCCATGGTGCGGGCCATGCAGCTTCCCCTCAAGCACATCGAGACGACCGCCGTCGTCGGCCCCTTCTTCTGGTACCATTTCCATCGTCACGGCGACGACCCGTGCCTTCGTAGGCATTTCTCCTCTTGCACCGAAGCCATGCCAGAATCGCAACCACTAACACGTCTCTGCCCGCATCCTCCGTAGAGATCGTCTACCGCAAGTCCGACGCCCGCAAACGCGGCAAGACGCGCGGCTTCGAGGTGGCCCTCTCCCACTCCCTCGCGACGCACACCACCAGCGGCTTCGTCAAGGGGACGCCGCAGTCCGACCTCGGCGCCGTCCTGCAGGAGCTGCGCGCCTGCCCCGGGGCCGCCGCGGCGCACCCGCTGGCGCTGCCCGTCGCGTTCCTGCGGCGCGGCCTGTCCGAGGCCAGCGACCAGAGGCAGCGCGACGCGCGGACGTGGCTGCAGCGCATCGAGCGCTTCACGTCCTCCCGCGACGGTGGCGGTGGCGTGGAGGACAACGGGTACGGCGACGTGCTGCTGGCGCTGGACGGCATCGCCCGCGACCTGACCGAGTGCTACGCGCACGTGCTGTGGCAGCCGCCGGTGCTGTACGCCGCGATCGCGGGCGAGATGCGCCGCGCGATGCGGCGGTTTGCGCGCCTGGAGGGGCTCGCGCCGGAGGAAGAGGATGTCTTTGCGGCCGCCTCGCCGGATGCCGTCGCGGCTGCCTCAACGCGCAGCGACCTGCAGCGGGTGCACGACAGCCTCCTCTCGCGCCTGGATTTCACCCAGGCCAAGCTCAAGGGCCTGGAGCACTACAGGGAGACTACGCTGGAGCGGCTCAGGCTGCAGCGAGAATCGGTATCAAGACCCTGACTCTGGGTTGAGTTGATATAACATCGGCTGACGTCAAGAGGTAGCTGTACAACATCATCTCGCAGCGCGACGCGCGGCTGAACATTGAGATGGCCAAGGTAGCGCAGGCGAGTAAGCGCGACAGCACGGCGATGAAGGCAATCTCGCTCATGGGCACGCTGTTCCTACCCGGGTCGTACCTCGCATCCATCTTCAGCATGACGTTTTTCAATTTCCAGAACAGCACGTGGCCGTCGTCTCCGAGGAGTTTGGCCGAATAAGATTGCTAACTTGGATCATAGCCGGTCGCAACGTCAGCTCCAGTCTCTGGATCTATTTCGTCATTACGATTCCCATTACTGCGGCGCTCGTCGCTAGCTGGTTCTGGTTCGAGCGTCGCCGGCAGTTCAAGTATGCCCATGACGATGCCAACTTTGAAAGCAACATCAACAAGATGGAGAAGGTGATTGTGTCAACGATACAGCGAAAGTCGGCGGCGGGCTCGCCATGGACATACGCTTAGATGCCCTCGGCGCGCTTTGAATGTATGCAATGTATGAGATGCAACTAGAAGGTTTACCAGCCTCGTTTTCCTGGGCTGGCCTGTGTATCGAGCGAGGTAGTCGCCACCAGAGTAAACTCCTCATCTACTGATGCTAGGTCAATCTCATCCGCTGGAATTATCCACGCGTCATTTCTCCCAACTGTAAACTTGTGACCAAGATACAAGACCACAAATAACACTATGCCAATGTATGCCGTCAAAAAGTCCGATGCACTCCACTGTCCAGGAAAGAAGACATTGAAACCATTCAGGAGACCAATAATTGTAAAGTAAACAATGCATAGATAAGCACCTGCCTTGCCAAACCGCGAAGTATAGGGCAGCGTCGATCTGTCTACACTCTGCGCTCTCATGGCCGCGCGCAAGCGGAGATAGGCACACGAGATCAGAATCCACGAAAAGAAGGCTGCCATATTGAGCATGTTGACGAACCAGTTAAAGACTTGGCCAGCGCTGGAGCTAACATTAAGGTAGGCGAGCAAAGTGAGCGCCGTGCAGCTTGTGACAGCACAGTACGGCACACCCCACCTGTTGCGCCGGGCGAGTATCCTGGGGGCATTGCCCGCCACTGCGAGCGAGTAGATGGAACGCGATGCCAGATACATATAGATGTTTCCGGCGGACCATGCCGAGCAGAGAATGACGGCATTGACAATGTGGTCCAGCACAGGGATGCCTGCCGTCTTGATGCCAATGACGAAGGGCGATGACCCTGCACCCGCGCCTCCGGATGTGAGCGCGGGTGAGCTTGACGGACATATCAATGTGACGGCGAAAATCGGGAGCACGGAAAAGCAGACTAGACGTATGATTAGGGCCCGGGATGCCTTGGGGATCGCTTCTCGCGGGTCTTTCGTTTCGCCACCACATATCGCAATCATTTCGCCAAGAAACGAGAGCTAGAAAGTGTTAGTAGAGGAATCAGGAGGACACGAGTAGAAGACTTAACTGGCAAAACGACGCTGACAAGGACACCGATGAAGCTCACGAGCTTCCCCCCACCGCCCGCGATGATCCAAGGGTTCGCCGGGCCGGGATCGTGCCAATACCGAAATCCCACGCCCTCGCCCGCCGGCCCGCCGCCCGCAGTCATGACGATGGACAGGATCATGATGCCCACGAGCATGCACAGCTTAAGAGAGGAAAAGGCAAACTCGGCCTCCCCCGAGTGGCCGACCGGCAAGTAGTTGAGGCCGGCAATGGCGACGAGCAGGACGGTGATGAAGACGGCGTCGGAGACGGGCGGCGCCCAGTAGCCGACGACAAGTGCCGCGGCGGTAATCTCAAACGGCACCAGCACCGCGTACGCGTACCAGTAGTTCCAGCCCATGGCGAAGCCGAAGGAGTCGGAGAGCAGCCGCGTCGCGTACGTGTCCACGCCGGCGCCGTTGAGGGGCAGGAAGGCGGCCATCTCGAACATCAGCGTGGAAAAGACCCAGACGACGGAGCACATGGTGACGAAGCCAGCGAGGGTGAGCGCGGGGCCGCCTATGCTCAGGGTTCGGCCTGAGCCAACCAGGTACGCCGTGCCGATGCATCCTGCAAGTTTGTGCTCAACGTTAGCCAAGATCCGACTGTTGCGTAGGAAGGACTTTAAGGGGTTTTTTACCTCCAATAGCAATCATGTACAGGTGCCGATTCTTGAGCTTCCGTCTCTTAGCACCGTGATTTTGCGGATCTGAAATTGTTTCGTCATCGGAGATCGTGAAGTCATCTCGGTCCGCCATAGTCAAAACAACCCAAAGTTATCAAATATATGGTACCGGGCTCATGCACCTTTGATAGATCGCCGGGCACGCTTGATTTAAGTATTCAGTAGCATCGGATCACTAATCGGGCAGGAGCCTATAACACCACGCTCTTGCAGGAACAGTTCATCTTGCGCGGTCGGGGTCACTACTGAGTAGGCGTGGTTGTAAGCGTAGGCCAACAACACATTGTCTCGGTTGCGGTGGCAGCTGTGCCGCCGAATGAAAAAGAAATATTGCCACTATTGCGACCATAACTGCAGCAGAATGATGCAGTGAAAACATTAGTGATACGTTGGCAGTCCAGCCAAGGCGGGTGTTCAGGCACGCAGCTCACAGTGCATACTCAGTGACGATCATGTTTCCCTCTAGTACTTCACATTATTGTTCAATTTGATTGCTTGAAGTGACACGTGGCACTGTAATACTAACTGCAAGAGTTACAATTTAACTTTTATTGCGGGCCAACGAGGAAGCCGGAGGTAGCCTACTTATTCTCTAGTCAGTGAAGGCTGACACGGGAGCTCGGCTGTAGAAGGGCTGATCTCAAGGCAAAGGCCCTCCGGCGAGCCCATTGAGATGCAGTTGACTACTACTGGGGAGAACTACCGTAGCCCTCTAAGAACTTGCCCCCAGAGCTAAAGAATATGCTGGTGCGGAGTTGGAGTCAGAAAAAGGAGCGCGGTCACCGACGCGGCAGACCTTGGACACAAAGATGAGGTCCTCGAGATGGACATGGGCAAGGTGAGAGTGATGGATAGGCTGGAGCTCTGGTAGCTTGTTCAGGGAAAATGTTAGCTAGCCACGGCATGGCTGCCACTGGGGATGCCAAGCTAAGCAACTACTCGGCTGAATAGGCAGGAGTGCCAATTGAGCACAAGAAGCGCTTTTATCTCAAAGCGATCTTGCAGAACACGATTATGAATTAGATAACTCGAAAATACACTGTTGTTCGTTGCTACCGAGAGCTAGTGCGGGCACTTTAGAACCAGATTTACTCTTAGATATTGTGGGAGCCGCTACGAACTTTCAAAGATGGCATAGAAGTTCAGCTCAACTGATGGATCATTTTTCTTTTTACTAAGATGCTGATGCTTAGATCGAACAAAAGGAATAATGCACCAGCCTAAGTTCAAGCGCGAAAATACTTCCCACCTACAACCAGTGGCTGCCGAGCTCTGTTACAAATACACGGGTATTATCTTCATCCAATCTAACATGAAGCTAAGCCTTGTGCGGCCGCTGTCTTGAGTGTACCGATCGCCTCATAAAACGGGAATAGCCGGTGGCCCAGCTCTGACCCAACCTGGGGCGGATAGCGCGATCCACGTCGAGCAAGTGCTTTGTTAGGCGCATTAGTAGGTAGCTGCCAGGATTGGGTCAGTGGTGGTCAGCTGGGTCTCAGCACTAATTCTCCAGTAATTTTGTTACAGCTCGCATACATCAACTTCTCTCTCCAGCCTCAAGGGGCTGAGACTTTCATCACTAGCACAGTGGCGGCATCTTGCACAAGCTGGACGGGAGGCGTGCTGGACGGGCTACCGGTGATTTGACGAGCAGCGCAGCGAATCAAGGTATCATCTCAAGTATGTTGAGGGTGTGCGACGGCTCAAGGATGACGGGCACGAGCGACAAACGTGCGGGTCAGTTCGCCGTTTGAGTGACGACGAGCAACATCGAGCACCACGCTTAAACAAGGCCTTATGGCTGAGTTGGTGGCGTGTTTCATAGTTCAAAGGCGCGTAATATGAGTGATGGATAATTATAGGATGGGTTAAGCCCGAAGCATGCACCTTTCTGGTCGTCGAGTTTCAATGTCGAATGGTTGAACCGGGGCAGGCGCTTAGGGAAATGACGCGTACGGGCGCTCATGTCATAGGCTCGAAGTTATCGCCCCAATCGTGGAGCTTGCGGATCTACTAGGAAGATTCTCCCCGGTTACAAAACATTCATCAACGGCTGGCCGTTACCGATTGGCCACAACAGCTTCGAGGCTTGTTTCGTGGCTGACACGATAGTGCACAATCGTACCTGAGGTGCCCACATGGCCATTCCTTTGCCGCCATGGTCCGCTGGGTCAAGTAAGGGGAACACGAGATCCCGGAGTACTTCGTGATCAGAAGCTGAAGATCAGGGAGGGGGGCAGGGTATGTTGCGGCTGGCTATAGCCCGGCTGAAACTTCGTTGGCGGCTGGCTGGCCGCCCCATTACAGAGTTCGTTAGGGCCCCACGCGCTGAAAAAAGACCCCTACATCTACATTCAATTGCCAGGCAAGCGCGCTTCCCGTTCTTGCCACTTTATTACAGGTTCGTGGGGGTGCCAAGTTACGACCCCGAACCCCGAAGTAGTCACTCAGATACCGGCTGCTTTGTATTTGTAAGTTTCCGCTGTATACTAATTAATGAAATTTGAAACTACGGTCAATAGTCGCTTCATTCTGACCTTGTTGCGCACATGTGGCGGCCGCGAGGGTCTACCCACAATCAGTATGCAGGTTCGGGCGTTCAGACACAAATTAAGCAGCTAGATGCATGCGCTCGAGGCATACTACCTGCATGGGACGTCAATCTTCTACTGGGAATCAGTTTAGTCGACTGACCAACCCAGTTACTTGCCATTAATAGAATCCAGAGCACAATATAGCCATCAGGTGCGGGTGGGGTATGCCAGGACCACGGCGGCAAGCCAAACTGAAGGAGGAGTTTCTGGGGGATGCCGGAATGATCACATCCATTGGCCATGGGATATTTCCGTGGCGACGCTTGGCATGGAAGTATCCACTGGTCCTAAGATGGTTTCAGAAGTGATGCTCGGCATGTCACCGCCTCTGGCTACTCGGGATTTTGAGGAGTGATGCGCGGTGTGACCACACCTGCTGCTATAAGATCCGCTGCTATACGATAGAAAACTTGGTGGCGTTATCATGGCAGTACTGTCTCGTTACTAGGATTGTTGAAAAGAAACAATTGGTTGATATTTGTTCGTAGTGCAACACGACCTCAAGCCTGCTCACCCTAGGTAGCATACGACCTGGTAGGAGGCCCGACTCCATCTATAGCAATGATATGTTGAATTCTGAAAGCAATTCTCTCTCCAATAGAGACCTGTTGAAGTATTTAAATTCAGTGCGAGCTCCGCAAAACCCTTTGTTCCTCATTATCCCTTCCTGTTGTTTCTGTAAAGTTGCCTTCATTTTCACTCCGATCATTTTCCCTTTCAACGTTCTGTCTTTAATCAGACTTACACCTTACCCGAAATCAGAATGTCCAGCTACCGCCGCACCAACGCCACTTCCAACTTCCGGCCTGAGTATGCAGTTCGTACCACAGCCGCCCAGCAATCCCAGTATGAACGGGAGCAGGCAGTATACGAGGGTGCGCCGCGCGAAGCTCGTGAAAATCTCACAGTTCACTCTGAAAGGCTGCAGAGACGGGAGGAGCAATGGAAGGAGCGGCACGCTGAAAGAGAAAAGGCGTGGGAGGAGACTGCTGCGGCAAGAACGGAACGACGTGGTCGCGACGACCCCGAAATTCAGTATCGTAAGTTTCTCGAACTACCCGCAAGGAGGGACCTAACGCGGTTGGCTATAGTGCGCAACAAAAAGAATCGCGAAGAGCACGCATTGGCCAAGCTCGACCATGCACAGAGGGACTACGCCAACTCTCTCAAAAGTTGCGGTCGCAACTTCAACCTCGAGACCGTTAACAGCATCCAGAGAAACAGACTCGCGGAGACGTAAATATTTTCCCCTTCGCTCGGCGATAGGCTACTCAATCTCCTGGCCTGCGAGTAGAAACTAACCCGGTCGCTAGTTCCAACTACACTGCGCCGACCGAAGTCAGGGAGCAGATTGGCAACCACGCTGACTACCTCCACATGTCAACGGAGCTGCCCAGCTCGCGGGAGTACTGGCGACCTTCACGTCGCTGAATATTCCATCGATTCCTGATGTGATCCGCGGGAGCCATACGCATTTCGTTTATGGATCCTAGCCTATCACATCCATGTGGTTCATGGTCTGGTTGGATGTACCAAGAGCGCGGAAGGTACCTCTCAGGTAGTGTCGAGCGTATACTGCTATGTACTTAGTACCAGGTAGCGGAGAGGTAATGCAAGAGTAAAGTCCACTTTTCTTTAGTAGCGTTTTCGTTTTAGTCACGTGATGAATACATATCCGCTTATCGGACTCCGCTTGTTTTAAGTGGGCGACGCTGTCATAGCGGCTTCAACTGCTTTGTTACTTTGTTGCCCTTCAACATGAGCACGGTCGAACCCCAGGCGAAGCGAGCCAAGCGAAATAAGAGCGGTAATTCACAGCTCCAGGTACCAGGCCGCGTAGCGGAACAGCAGGTCTGGCGCGACAAAATGACACAGGTGGTCAGAGAAATTGCGTTGCTGCCTGCGGAAAAACTCCTCAGGGAGCTTCTCCTCGAATGTGCGGAAGCGTTTCCGGGGCTAGAGATATGGGTGACTGGTGGTTGGGTTCGTGATCGCTTGCTAGGCATTCCCTCATCAGACATGGACTTCGGGTTGAGCAATACAACGGGAAAAGAATTCGGTACTTTTTTGGAAACGTTCTCCGCCAAACCTGATGTTATATCGAAATACAACCGTCGAGCTGCTGAACTTGACATCCCCGACTCGCTCTTCACAAAGTTCCATATCATGAAGAAGAACGCCGACATGTCAAAGAAGCTGGAGACAGCTGGTGGCAAATTATTTGGCATGGAAGTCGACATGGTGAACCTGCGCAAAGAAGTGTATGATGGCCAAAGCCGCAATCCCGAGATGGAATTTGGAACGGCTGAGGAGGATGCTTTCCGCCGCGATGCTACAGTTAATGCATTATTTTTTCATCTGGAAAGGCAACAAGTAGTGGATCTCACCGGCAAGGGCATTGACGATCTGGGTGCTAAAATCATGAGGACTCCGCTGGATCCGCGACAAACATTCATGGATGATCCATTGCGAGTTCTACGGTTGATTCGCATTGGCAGCAAACTGGAGTTTGCTATTGATCCAATTGCTATGGCCTGCATGCGAGATGCAGAAATACACCGGGCCCTCAACACCATGATCACCCGTGACAGAGTCGGGGCTGAGTTGTTCAAGATGATGCGGAGCGCAAATCCAGAAGTCGCCTTCCAACATATCCACGATGCGAATCTCTACATCCCTGTTTTTGTCCGCCTCAACTCCCCAATTTCTTCAGATTTACAGAATATATCTTCTCCAAGGGGTTCATCGCCATGGCCGGAGAGTTGGCAACACAGTTTCCAAGTCCTCTCGCAAATTCTACTCCAAACGGGCAATCTCACCAAGCTGGTGCTGCACGAGAAGAACGTCGATGCGATCTGGACGATGGCTGCGTATGCACCCCTAGCTGGGCTACGTCACACAAAGCTTAGAGAGGCCGTTCAAGAGTCAGGGAATGCTATTCGATGCCCCTCCAAAATATCACAACTTCTTGAGAACTCGCTCAAAAATTTCGACTCTATTGACGCCCTGGTGAATCTTGTTGCGTCCGACAGCCAAAGTCGACTTAAACGCAGCATGGTGGGTATGGCCGTGCGTTCCTGGGGTACAACGTGGTCGGCGCAAGTCGTTTATGTATTGCTCTCCAAAACAGTCGCAATTGGAAACAAGCAACCTATAACGGACGGTTCGGAAGCGTCGACTACGGGGGGCAGCATGTTCGAGACGTTGCTTCGCGACTATTCTCATTTTGCAGATTTTATGTGCCGCGAGGCATTGTTTGATGCGCCGATGCAACGTCCACTACTCAATGGTAATGAAATCCAGAGCCTATTCGGACTACAGAAGGGTGGCAAATATTTGAAGAGCGTTATAGAAACGCTTGTAGAATGGCAGTTCGACCATGAGGATGAGGGAGCGGAAACCGCAAGGGCATGGTTGCTGAGCAGGAGGGCTGAACTACCTCTTCCAGAAGCGGTGGAGTGAGCCATCGAGGCAACTGATTTGACCTTTTATGATCGATGCGAGATAAAAAGTGCAATTTGCAACCGTCCTCGGACTTTCACCTTGATTGGTCTTTGGTCCTTGCAAAGTAGCAACGCTTGGCATCAGCCACGTACTTCCTTCGACTTACAGAACCCCAGAGGTGGACGAGACACGATACGTTAATTATCCTACTACGGCAGAACACTACTACGTAAAATACATTAAGTTCTGTCAATCCACTCGCACCTATGGCGCAGAAATCATGGAAGCTAGATAGAACCGGCCGCCTGGTCCCCAGTTTCCCTCAGCGACTGTTGGTAACATGGGGAGACAATCATTTAATTAGTATGTACGCCTCGTTCAAGTTACCCTTGGACACAGGAGGGGTGCGTTTGGGCGTTCGGGTAGGCAACTTCTCTTGCCGATAAAGGTATAGCGTATGCCCCCCAACTGCGCGCCCTATGTTGTAACATATAAGACCAAATAATCCATCCAGCCAGCCAGAAGGTGGTGCCACCCTTTTGCTATGTTTCCACACCCTACGGTGGTCCGTGACGCCCCAGGTCATTCGTCAAGTATCACCCTCAGCCCCGACCGGCGCTCGGCGCTCGGTACCTTTCGTGAATCTACAAAATTGACCGTATCAATGGCGTTTATCCATTTTCTATAAGATATCAATCTGTTGCTCTCAAACTCCCGCTGCGTTAGTCAAAACGTTACCATAAAGCCTAGCTGCCGCTACCCCCTCTCTGTTCGACGGTCCATGCTCGCTACAATGGCAGCCGCATCTCCTCACCCATTCGACCCTCTGACCCCCGATGAAATCTCCAGGGCATGTATCACATGAGACCTCTCTCTGAAAAAAATTAACTGACAATTCATCAGGCGTCAAAGGCTGTCAGGCCTCACTTTGGTGGCCAAGAGCCAAACTTCCGCGTTATTACTCTCCTCGAGCCGCCCAAAAAGGAGATGATCCTGTACTTGGAAGAGGAACACCTAGGACAGCCAATTGATCAGACACCGACCCGATATGCCCGCATTGAAGTAATTGTCAAAGGACGCCGTGATGAAAACCAACTCTTTGAGCTCATTGTGGACCTGGACAGCGACAAGGTCGTTCAGAAGCAGCATCACAGGGGCAAGCATTCATACATCAACTCCGATTACATGCAAGCGGTTGAAAAAGCGTGCCTTGCGGATGAAAATATTCAAGCTGAGATTGGTACACTCAATTTGCCAGCAGAGGCGACTGTCGTCATTGAGGCCTGGGCATACGCGACAGATGGTCTGAATGATATGAGTGAGCGGCTGACCATGGTAAGCAGGGCCGTGATAAAAGGATCAATAGAATGTTAACCAAAGCTGCAGTGCTGGTTTTACATGCGACTTCTAGAGAGCTCAGATGCCAACTACTACGCCTATCCTCTGGATGTTTGCGCTGAGGTTTCGGAGACCCTGCAAGTCACAAAGATTTACCGCTTGCCTACGAAACCGAGCGAGAGAATCAACCATGAAAAGCGCCCATATGACCGCCGCAAGATACATTCTACAGCTGCGAGCGAGTACTACCCTGATCTACGTCCGGCGCCTAGAGCAACCACCAAGCCGTACCAAGTAGTTCAGCCCGACGGCCCGTCGTTCCAGGTGGACGGAAATCGTCTCGAGTGGGAGAAATGGAGCTTCCGGGTCGGCTTCAACTACCGCGAGGGCTTGACGCTGCACGACGTTCGCTACGACGGCCGCAGCCTGTTCTACCGCCTGTCCCTGGGCGAAATGTTTGTCCCGTACGGTGACCCTCGCGCGCCATATGCTCGCAAGGCCGCCTTTGACCTCGGCAACGACGGCGCGGGCATCAACGCCAATAATCTGGAATTAGGATGCGACTGCCTGGGCACCATCAAGTATTTCGACGCCTACCACAACTCCCCTGCCGGCGAACCAGTGAAGCTGCCGAATGTTGTCTGCTGTCACGAGCAGGACGACGGCATTTTGTGGAAGCACACTAACTTCCGTACTAAGAACCCGGTCGTCGCACGCTCTCGCGTCCTGGTACTGCAATCGATCATTACGGTCAGCAACTACGAATACATTTTCGCGTGGCACTTTGGGCAAGATGCCTCCATCCTTTACGAAATCCGCGCTACAGGCATTCTCTCTACTGTTCCCACAGATATTGATGTCAAGGAAAAGATTCCATACGGCACTGTCGTGGCGCCTGGCGTTCTGGCGCCCTACCACCAGCACCTGTTCAGCTTGCGTATCGATCCTGCCATCGACGGCCACACAAACTCCCTCGTCGTTGAAGAATCCTCCGCTCTCCCCATCGATGACCCCTCCGTACACAACCCATTCGGTATCGGGTACGTGACAGAGCAAAAGATTATTGAAGAGGAGGGCGGCTTCGACCTCGACTTCAACAAGAACCGCACCTTCAAATTCGTCAACGAAGCCAAAACCAACCCCGTTACCGGAACGCCCGTCGGATTCAAGCTCATCCCGTTCTACAGCCAGAAGCTGCTCTCGCACCCCACGTCGTTCCACGCGAAGCGCTCCGAGTTTGGCGACCACGCCGTCTGGATCACCCGCCACCAGGACGGCGACCACTTCCCGGCGGGCAAGTACACGATGCAGTCGATGGGGGGCGACGGACTGGCCTCGGCCATTGCCGGTCGGAAGGCGAATGGCACGGCGGAGTCGGTCCGCGACCAGGACATCGTTATCTGGCACACGTTTGGGTCGACGCACAACCCACGCATCGAGGACTGGCCCGTGATGCCCAGTGAGAAGCTCACGGTTGGGCTGAAGCCGGTCAACTTCTTTTCCGGGAATCCCGGGTTAGATGTTGCTCCATCAACACAGGACAAGAATAAAAGCGTGCTGTACAGCGGAGGTGAAGGTGAAGGAGGCTGCTGCCCCTCTCAAGTGTAGGTAGACCTGATGCTATGGCCCCGGGAAGCATCATTCCGTGAAATCGCAGCAGGAGTTTGCAGCATAATAGACTCAAATACATCAATAGACTTCTATTCCGCTAACAACTAGCAAAAGAAGTACATTCCACCCTGGGATGTTTGGACACTGCATGTCATCGCATGAAGGCGGCTACCCCGCACTAAATCTGGCAGGCGGTGGCTGCCAAAGGGAGCAAAAGCAAGCTCTAAAAGCGGCAAAATAAGCCTGCTTCTAGAAGATCCCACCCCTCCAGCACCACCAGCTTTTGACAGACCATCGCCAACCAACAGCTGCCTAGATTTACGAGAGCGTTGGGCCGGGAAACCTACAAACGGTGCTTTTATACGACATCAATCGCGGACAATGGCGGAAAAGTGTGTGCACCAGGGCTGTGGCAAGCTCTTTACCGACGCCAGTGAGGAGTGCAAATACCACCCCGGACCGCCCGTCTTCCACGAAGGGCAGAAGGGTAAGCGGCAGATCCGTGCATGCGATCTTTTTTTTCTCTCACCTGCTAGTGGCGGTGAATCTGACGGCATCAATTAGGGTGGAAGTGCTGCAAGCCCCGCGTGCTCACTTTTGACGAGTTCATGACGATCCCGCCCTGCACGGTCGGCGTGCACTCGACGACGGACAAGCCGCCCGAGGTGGAGGAGAGCAAGCCCAAGGAGGACGACGCCGCGCTGGCCAGGAAGATTGCGGAGCTGACGGCCGCGGCGCCGCGGCGCACGCCGATCCCGGCCGCGCAGGCGGCGCAGTCGCCGCCGCCGCCGCCGCCCGAGTCGGAGGACGACGACCCGAGCCTCGAGATCGCCGACGGCGCGGCCTGCCGGCGGCGCACGTGCGGGCAGCGGTACAAGAAGGGCGCGGGGGCGCGCGGGGGCGAGTCGTGCGTGCACCACCCGGGCGTGCCCATCTTCCACGAGGGCAGCAAGGGCTACAGCTGCTGCAAGCGGCGCGTGCTCGAGTTCGACCAGTTCATGAAGATCGAGGGCTGCGCGACCAAGGACCGCCACCTGTTTATTGGCAGCGGCAAGAAGATCAAGGGCGGCGGCGGCGGCGAGGAGAAGCTGGAGACGGTCAGGTGAGAGCGAACAGGCACTCCGCCCCGCAGGTTCGCGGGCCGAGTGGTGCCAAAGGCTAACGTGCGGGCGGCTTCTGCAGACACGACTTCTACCAGACGCCGGCGAGCGTGATCGCGTCCTTCTTCCTCAAGAAGATCGACAAGGAGACGGCCAGGGTCGAGTTCAGGGACAGGGCGCTCGCGCTGGACCTCGTCACGACGGACGCGCCGCCGCGGCGGTACACGGCCGAGGTGCCGCTGTACGGCGCCATCGACGCGGCCAGGTCGACGCACAAGATCATGGGCACCAAGCTCGAGGTGAGCCTCGCCAAGGCGGACGGCGCGTCGTGGCCGGTGCTCCGCGGCGACGAGGCGCTGACGGGCGAGATCTTGCAGGTTGGCAGGGCTGGCAGGGCGTGAGAAGGAACCGGATGAGGAAGGAAAAAAAAGATGGACAATGGTGGAGGGTGATGGAGTGATGCGCAACATGGCATTGGAATCGTTGGGGGCAGAGGCACAATTTTTGTAACGACATAACGGAGTACTGCTTTCAGGAGAATACACACAGCATAGAGAAGGAAGACTCTAAAGAGAACGGGTCGCTTTTCCCCTTCAAAACGGGGTCTTGTAAGCGTGAGGGCCTTGCTGGCCTGTGGGAACCTTCGACGACGGGAACACAGCCGACTGGGAGAGGCCTACCACAGCGGAAGAGAATCTGGCGACCATGTTCCCATCTCCCACATCAGAACAGCGACGGTCACCAACATACTGATTCGCATGTGACGACATCGGCTTCCCATCCATCGGCGCGCCCCCACCGGTTGCGATAAGCCCAGCAGCACCCGATGCACTAGCCCGGGCCTTATCTTGCGCAAACAGCAAGCCACGGGCTGCTGTGAATGGGCTGCGATAAACGGCGAGGCTTTTCGCTATCTTATCTTCATGGGCTGAACGAGTAAGGTGTTTAAAAAGCCGAGCGTCTTGGCTTTTTTTGTTCGTGTTGCGCGGGCTGCTTGGCTGCCATTGACACGTCGATCCAATTTGCGACAGGGCAGTGTGGCGCGACGGCAGCCGACAAAGAGAGTATAAGCTTTCCGGGTCGCCCAATCCTCTTGTCTTCCTCAAGATTCGGATACCTGTCAACGCAAGAAGAATAACCGAGAGAAATAACCCCAATTTTACAATGGCAGTCGAGGTTTCGCATGGCCGCGGCGGCGCGGGCAACATCAACGTCGACGACACCCGCTACGTCGACGGCGAAGTAGTCCGCGAAGGCGTCATCGGCAGCCACGGCGACGGGGCTTACAGCGCCGGTCGGGGCGGTACGTCCTCCCTCCTTCAGGCCAAAAAAAAAAAAAAAAAAA
>LUFD01000394.1:0-10499 GCA_003025255.1 Cordyceps pruinosa
CAGGCCCGCGACGCACGCGCGGACCGCGGCGGCGGCGTCCTCGTCGAGCGCGCTGGTGGGCTCGTCCATGACGAGCAGCGCGGGGCGGCGCGCGAGCGCCCGCGCGACGGCGACGCGCTGCGCCTGCCCGCCCGATAGGCCCGTCCCGCCGCCGCCGCCGGAGCTGCCCTCGCCGAGGACGGTGTCGTAGCCGGCGGGCAGGGACGAGAGGAAGTCGTCGACGCCGGCGTCGCGCGCGGCGGCGCGTAGGTTGGCGCGGTGGCGCAGCGGCGAGCCCGCGGGCAGCCCGTAGGCGATGTTGTCGGCGACGGTGCGGCCGGGGAAGAGGAAGGGCGCCTGCGGCACGTACCCGACGGCGGAGCGGAGGTGCCGCGGGTCGACGGCGGCGCAGGGCGTGTCGGCGTAGGTGAGCGACGCGGCCGGCGAGCATGGCCGGCGCAGCCCGAGGAGCAGCGCGAGCAGCGTCGACTTGCCGCCGCCCGAGGCCCCGACGAGCACGGTGCACTGCCCGGGCAGGATGTCGAGCGTGACGCCGGCAAGCGCGGCGCGCGGCGGGGCGGCGGCGTCCCCGGGGTTGTCGCTGTTCGGGTACGCGAAGCGGAGGTCGCGCATGCGGACGGGCAGCAGCGTGGCGCGGCCGCTACCGTCAGCGGCGTCGTCATCGTCGTGGGTGCTGTCGGGGGGCAGCTCGCCCGGGGGCAGCTCCGTGTAGACGAGGACGCGCGCGGCCGCGGCCGTAGTTGCTGTGAGCTGCGGCATGGTGCTGAGCAGCTCCGTTGCGGTGCCGAAGCTAAAGAGGAGCAGGTTGAGCACCTGCAGCACGTCGTCCGCGGAGGCGGCGGTCCCGCCGCGGCGCGTCAGCAGCTGCGCGCCGTAGTAGAAGACGAGCGAGGTCAGCGCGTAGCTGAAAGCCTGGTAGACCCCGAAGAGCGGGCAGGTGCGCAGCGCGCGCTGCGAGCCGAGACTGAGGCGGTGGCCCGCGGCCCGGGCGAACTTGTCGGCGAAGTGGCCCTCGAGGCCGCAGCTGGCGATGGTGCGGCCAAAGGCGAGCGCCTCGGCGAGGACCTGGCCCGCGTGCTCGGCGGCGTCGGCGCACCGCGCCTCCCACGCCCGGCCAACGCGCGCGTACGCGTGCAGCGCGAAGACGACGAGCGGCAGCGGCGCGAGCGCGACGAGGCTCAAATCCCAGCAGACGACGAGAGCCCAGGCGACGGACGCGGACACCATGGTGGCGACGGCGATCATGTTGGGCATGAAGCGGCCGACGAGGTTGCGCATCTCCTCCGCGTGCACGTTGAACGCCTCGGCGACGCGGGACGCCTGCGAGCTACTCCCGCCAGCGGCGAACCACGACTTGGGCTGGCGCAGGATGGCGTCCAGCGCTGTCCGCCGGACCGAGTCCACCCACGCCTGCGCCGACGACTCGAGCAGGTAGCGGCCGGCGCCGGTGCACAGGCCGTCGACGACGGCGACCACGAGGAGGTACAGCGCCCACTGCGTGCCCTCGGCGCGCCGGTCCCCGGCGGACCACATCACAGCCAGGAGCTTGGCGAGGCAGAAGGAGAAGGCGGGCGTGGTCAGGGCGCCGATCATGGTCGCGGCGATGCCGAGCACGAGGTACGCAGTGTGCAGCGCGTCGAGCGCCGGGGTGACGGTCTGGAGGATTCCGCAGAAGGACATGCCCGGCGTTCGCGCGCGTTCGCGCGACCGGACACCGAGTTTGACCACGCGCCGTCGTTTCTTCTTCTGCTGCTCGAGGGGCCTCGACGCTTCGCTAGCATCGCCGTACATGGCCTCCAGGTCCATCTCGGGATGGGCGGCCGGCGGCGGCTGTTCTGTGACGTCTTCGCCCGGCGAGACCTCGTAAGGTGCAAGCCAGGCTGGCCCGTTGACTAAAGTCGAGAGCCGCACAAAGTCGGGAGGGTGCCTTGCGTCCACCGTGCGTCCGGGACCTGAAAATACGGATATTCTGGGGGAAAGAATAGTGGTATAGCGAGGAGACGCGCAGCTGTATTGGGAGGAGTCCGGGCCGCTCATATACCATGTGCGGCCATGCAGTGTTGACGGGCGGTGCCTGCGGCTCCTGGGGCTCCCAACTGCTTCTGCAAAATATGGAATATCGTTTCTCTCGAGTTGTGGCGCGCTACTATCGACACCCTCGTTCAAAGCTTCGTTCAAAAAAAGACCCATGTCTGTTCTCTCCAGATGCTGCTTGAATCCACTCTTCGATACTGCTCCCTTGTCCAAGACGTACATGAAGTCGTCGTAGCGAATGCTGTCGAGATCATGTGAGATGATGACCGTAGTCTTGTGCTGCCTCCACTCCCTGATTTCACTCATGATCGTTTCCCTACTGCGCAGATCCAGCGCCGACGTGGGTTCGTCTAGAAGCAACACCGCTGGATTTCTCAGATATGCCCGAGCGAGGGCAACCCGTTGTCGCTGGCCGCCACTGAGAGGGCAGTCTTTACCGCCAATAACAGTATGGATACCACCGCTCAGAGTCGCAATTGCGGACGCGAGGCCAAACTTTTCGCAAGCCTGTAGAACTTCTTGCGGAGTGGCCGAGGCTGCATCTGGATGCCCAAACACAACGTTCCGAAACAGTGTGTCGTTGAAAATGACGGGTGTTTGTTCCAGTAGCATAATGTGGTTTTGTATCCATGTTCTTCGCAGCCTCTTTATTGCTATACCGTCAATGTAGATACCGTCTCCGCCAGTGGTGTCGTATGTTCTCGATATGAGACTGGCAACTGTGCTCTTTCCGGAGCCACTGCGGCCGACCAGAAAGGTCAGTTCTCCCGCTGGAATAGACAATGTACATTTATCGAGGCACTTGATCGATGGAGCTGTCGGGTATGAGAAGCTGGTCTGTTGTAGTGTTAGCAGTGGGTTGGCTGTTGGTTGTGGTGGTGTGACCCTTACATCTTTCACATCAATTGCACCAACAAAATAGCCAGGCTGAACGGTGCTAGTTTCATCCTCTTCTGAATCAGCCACTTCAACCTTCAAGGCCTGCAATACTTGCCCGGCACTCATTCCTCTCTGGAACACAAGCCAGTTCGGGAGCAACGACTCAGCGCCAGACAGTGTGGTCAACAGGGCGTAAAATGTTGTCAGGATACTCCCCGGGCGCTCTCCCCGCTGGACCAGGACCAGGCCATACCAAAATCCCACCACAAACATGGTCACGGCCCAGAACGTAGTGTATCCTATTTGTATGGAGTTGTAGCAGGCCTGAAGGCGGTAGTGTCTGGCAGCACGACCGGTGTGCGCCGAGTAATTCTGCGCTTCTTGGGTGTAGCCGTTGCAAAGCTTGACGATGTCGATGCCAGCGAGAGATCCTGCGAGTACCGTTGAAGCAGAATCCAGGTACGATGTTTGTTTTGTAATGGCCGGCTGGATTTTCCGGTTCGTCAACACCAGCACGATGAGCGATGGAGGGAGCGTAGTGAGGAGGACCAGAGTCAGCCTCCAGGACGAATGAAAGGCGATGACTAGCGACGCCGATGCTGTGAGGACGTCTACGATCAGATATCCGAAGACTTGTGACGTGGCAATCTGAACGTCGTGTGTTTTCCTGCCTGGGGGTTAGATGTCGTCGTAGATCCGGACCGTGAAGCAGGCGTACCGTTGAATTGAGGCAACCAAGCCCGTAGTGCCATGGGGCAGAGAGTCGATCCAGGCCCGTTCCATCCTCATAAGTCCTGAGAAAAGAGTGTGGCGAATGTTTTGGGCCTGCAGCTCACCGAACATGAGCCAAAGAGCCAGGAATGCGGAGTTGACGATCCATTGCGCGGCAGCCATGCCGACCAGCACAATGCAATCTCGCGACACGAGGGAAAGGGTCTCTGATTGCGTGACTTGACCACTTCCAGCCTCGGCGATAGAATCTAATACTCTTCCGAGAACAACAGCGAGAGCGGTCCGGATAGTGGCCACACCAGCAGACGACAGACACGCGCCGCAGAGATAATGGAGATGGTGCTTTGCGGTGAAAGCAAGGAGGTGCCTCCATTTCGGCTGCTCATTGAGGAGCTCCGTAACAGATGTAGGCTGACCAGGCAGGCTTGTATCGCTGTTTTGATCCTTCATATTGAAACACGATACTGGGCATCACCAGTGTTGGACGGTGTGTCATGATGGTGTCGGCTTCGAAGATCGCCCCCGGCTGTACCGTCCGGGACGGCGGGTACACCCGTCGCTCAGTCTCATATCTTGCATGGCTTCAGCATTGGATCAGAGAAAAGGCCTCTTCATCTCAGGTGGTTCGGTCTCGTAAGGGAAAGTGACTGCACCGCGGTGGCGGAGAATGGTCCAAGTTGTTTGTCAATGGCGTTGCTTGCTATTGTAGTGCGCATGGGCCACCAAGCGTTGGGTTCGCAACCACGCGAGGCCATGCCGTTCCCGTGCCGGAACGGTTTCAGTGCTATTTCCAGAAAGAAAAACAATGTAAGGAATGGTTTGTACAACTCTCCAGACGGGAAAGGGCAGTATGTCCTGTCTAATATCCATCCGTCCGAGACAAACGGCTCGCGTTGGGTAGCCGTCTCCGAGGTTACGCGCGTTTTCACGTGGATATCACTGCTTTTGTGCAAGCAGAGTATGGGCCTTATTAACGCGGATGAACCTTTCTTTTTGCTAGTTTCGATTTATTGTCCCGGTGCTCGCGCCTCTCGATTTTGACATGGCATCTTCGGCGGAGTTGGTCACAGCGCCCGCCCCAAGTCTAACATCAGCTTGACACCGCATAATTTCGGCAGGCTGGGCGGCGAAAGAAAATAGGAAACAAACGGAAGATGATGGAGACCTAGAGCCAGGGGAGGCCACATCCCCGTAGCCGCCGCGGGTTCAGAGTTGAAGCAATGCCAAGAGAAGAAGCGTGCCAGCTGGCAGGATCGGGAAACATCGTATGCATGGAACGGATGACCTTTCCTCTGGGCGAATCGACATTGCTAAGACTTCAGGTTGAACAGAAGAGATGGAGATGATGCATGCCATAGCGGACCTCAAGATCAACGTGGCCGCAGAGCCAAGCAAATCGAAAGCCTGCGAGGCGAGAAGTCGGGCCAGAGCGGCAACGGGGCTGGACTCGAATAATAAATGGCAATGAACTAGAGCCGGTGCGTGATTAGTGATGGCCGAGATTGGAAAATCTGCCAATCATCTTCATCTCTCCAGCACGGATCGAGCTATCACTTCATCTCCCTGCGCCCGTCGACGCGTCAACAGTGCTGATCAAGCGATTTGTGGGGTTGAAATGGATTGAAGACTTAAATTGACCATTGATACCAGGATGACTGCTTCAATTCACATTCGTAGAATCGAGAAAGCATCACCTCCCATGTCGCCGCACAGTCGAGCACAGTGCCGCACTGTGATGCGACTTCTGCCCCTCCATCCCACTTGCGACCAGCCTCGAGCCCCACGTCAAGATTTTGCGACGCAAAAACGACTTTGGCTTCAAGACATTCCCAAGCTCGTCACTCACAACGTACAAGATACCGACTACTATGGATCCTCTCGAGAGCATGGCCGCGTCCGGGGGCCGCATCCCCGCCGGCTTCAACCCCGAGACGGCCGGCAACATGGAAGAGGTGCGTTGCAAAAAGCTTTCCCAGGAGGGGCATGATGTCACTGCCCGCCGCACGACAGCAGTTGCTCTCTCTTTCAGAAAAAAAAAATAAAGAAAAAATCAGAATGCAGTAACTGACTTTGGAGGACAACAGATAGAGAAGCAGTTTGCCGTCAAGACCGTGCAGCACCTGCAGACGTACTGGGCCATCCTGGAGCGCGTGCGCGCCTCGACGCTGCGCCTGACCAAGATGGACGACGACATCTACGAGCACCTCAAGACCGACTTTCCCGAGTTCGACCCCGCGGCCGTCATCGACGAGGACGCGATGAAGAGCAAGGCCGGCAAGGAGCGCTGGCGCAACTTCCTCATGGTGTACGAGAAGAAGATCGAGGACTACAACTTTGGCACCGTGCTGCGCAACAGCCCCAAGGTCGAGTACGAGCAGGACAACACCATATTCGGTACGTTTGGGCCATAGACAACTCTACGAGACGAAATGGAAAGTGGAAAACGGAATCGCTAACTTGCTGTCTTCTTCGCAGTGCCTCGCATGCAGTTCCTCGCCGTCGAGATTGCGCGCAACAGGAACGGCCTCAATGACTGGATCTACGAAAAGGCTCAGGCTGAAAAGGCCAAGGGCAAATGATGACACGTGCCTGGAAATGTCTGTATATAACAACGTTGCATCAGCGGAGGCAAATCTGGGATTGAATACCTAAAAGTTCGAGAATGACGCGACTTTCTCCTCAATAGAAGACTTGCAGTCTTTTCTGACTGCCCATCAATAGAATATCATCCATGGAAAGGGAACTAATGTGCTGCTGCCTGATTAGCCATTCAGTATCGAGCGTAGGATGCGTGACGAGGTACATGTATACCATGTTCTAATTTTCTACATCTATATATTACATATTCTTAATCTACATCATCTGCGCTAGTTTCATAATGCGGCACGCCAAACTCTTCCCGCGCCTGCTTCATAGCCGCTTCCTGGTCGTGACCATGCTCGTTGTTGTCCTTCGCCGGCTTCGTGTTGCCATTCGCTCCGCCTGCCGCTGCCACCGTAGGCTGCCGCGCCCCCTCCTTAAGTGTGCCATCCGCGTTGACGTCCTCGCGCAGGAACAGACTGAAGACGACCACGAGGTAGACGTCTCCCGTCTTCCTGTTCCGCAGCACGTACCTAAGGTGGTGTGAGCGCCTGGGGGACCTGAAAACGGAACGGGTTAAACTATGCAAGGGAGGGGAGGAATGTGCAGTTGAAAATAATGACGACGGGGTATGGTTTCTCTTCTTTTCGACACACAACATAGGGAAACTTGAGATATGAAAAGGGAAATGATGGGAAAGAGATAGTTTTCAATGTTACATACCGCAGTGCCTGGCCGTCCCAGTAGTTGACTATCTTCAGCTGGAAGCCGGGCAGCCGCAGCGCCAAGTTGGCAAAATCCAGGTAGGGGTTGAAGAAGTCGAGCCCGTACGTCCTGCCGTACTCAAACACGAACCTGCCCTTGTTGGCGTCCGCCAGCGCCCACTTCATGCGCGCCTTGCCCGTCGCCGGCAGGCCCAGCGCCTCCCTCTCTTCCTTGCTGTCGCCGCCCTCCTCGAACCACAGCCCGCCGCGGGCGGGGTCGTGCGCGCCTGCGCCCATCTCCAGGATATTGAAGGAGCTGAGCGCGGGCCCGTACAGGTGCGGGCGGTCGGCGTACGCGTCGCCGTCGAGCCCCGGGTCGATCCACCACTTGACGATGCGCAGCGCCGTGTTGAAGCCGGGCGGTAGCCGGTCGCGGATCGGCCGGTCAAAGTCGTTGCCGAACTGCAGGTCCGCGCCGCTGATGCCGGAGGCGGTGGAGGAGGAGGAGGATTTGGCGGTAGACGAAGAGGAGGAAGAGTGAGAGGAGGATGAGGAGGAAGGGGCCTTGTTCGGGGTGAAGCGAAGGGCGATGCTGTACTGGTCCTTGTTGGTCGCGTGCGGCTCCGCGGCAAAGTACGCCGACGTAGCGGGTGAGCCCAAGGGGAGCCCGGCGTAGCCCTGGACGCGCACGTTGAGTTCTATGTCGGCGTGTGCGCCCGCGATGCGCACCGTCTCCGGCCGGTTGACGGGCACCTCGACGTGGCCGGCTTCGTCGTAGTCGCTACCCGCGGTGATGCGCAGAATGTACTTGTCCGCCATGATCCAACCAACAGCAGGATGCCTGTGTGTATGCCCCTCTTAGAGTGCTTCCGTATGCTCTATATGAATTGAAAACTCGAGCGGAATTTCAACTATCGGGAAAATACCATTGAGTGTGTTTGAGTCGAAGGACAAGCAGGAACTCGCAGATGACGTTATCCTTTTGAGCCGACGTCACGGACCTTCTTCAGCCTCGGCGGTTTCAAGCCTCCCAAAACGGGTAAAAACGGGGCGGCAAGTGATCACCGCCGGCCATCTTGAAGCCTACCCTATCATGGTAGGATACAGAAGAACAACTGCTCACGGGTTGCCGCAAATGAGTTTCTACTCTTTTTTGCCCCAATGTCTGGGCATTAGAATCCTAGCTTGGAAAGGGTACCTCCCCAAAGGACACGGCCCGGATAGAGCCTGGCGCCTGGACGTGGTTACATCCGCTGGCCGAGATGCCATGACTGATGAACAGCCACAAAACGTGTGTACGTCGCTGGTTACACCAGTGTTTGGCCTAAATTGTAAGAGAACAATTCCCGTCGATAATGTAATCGAGACCAGCAAACATCCGGTGTCGCAGGCAAACAAGACAGATAACGCGGACTGCTCTGAGACAGCATAGGAAAAGCACCTCCACCTGCACAGCCTGCTTGAAATAGCATCACGATCATGGAAGAACATCCTGCAGTGATGGCATCGGCGACAGGGATGCCCAACACGGCCCATGCAGTGCCCATGACCACGCAACCACTGGCCTGCCCCGCGCCGGTGCTTACTGCAGATTTCGATAGCTGCAGCGTGCCTGGAGGACTACAGCTGTGGAGGAACTGGGGCTATTATTCGCCGGGCGTCTGCTTCATTGGCTATGTAGCGCTATGCACGCAGACAGCAGCGCCGTCCGGGGGATGGCCGATCAGCCAGGATGAAACAGCCGTGCGCTGCGTGCCAGTGTAAGCGAAGCCTCAGCGCCCCCATCGGAAAGCGGCCCAGGCTGTCACCGCTAACTCTATACAGTGGTTACGAATGCAACGATAAGACGTCGGACCAAAGATATGCCATCTCGCTGTACAATGACATGACACTTTCCGCCCCCGCATTTGAAATCCGGTGGCGTAGCGGAGATGTGAATGGGAGGTTCACCCAACCGCCACCAGTCCCGCCAAGGACGTCGGAACCGGCACCGTCACGATATACTATGGGGCGGACCGAGAGCAGCAGTTCACTCGTATCGCCCACGTCTTCTGGACCGATGCACAAGGCGGGCGACATGCCACCAGGGACAGTAGCCGGAATTGCGATCGGTGTCGGGCTGGCCATGTGCGCCGTCTTGGCGGCTGTGTTTCTCCTGCACGTTCGACGGAAGCATGTCTCTGCAAAAGCGGAGCTGAATCCGAAAGCGGGCGGAGGCCATGGCGACGCGGCCGAACTTGGGTCCGCGACACCTCCTGCCGAGCTGCAGAGTGAGGGGGCGGCCAGAGAGCTGGCTAGCAACCGGCCGAAGCAGTACGACGATTACGCTGCGGTGAACAAGGAGCCTGCAGAATTGCCCGGCGGCCCGATGCCTGGGCCGCTGTCCGAATTCGCTCAACACCACGCGATACACAGCTAGATGCTGGGGGCATTTGGATAGAACGCTGTGGGTGTCGGACAGATACCAAAGTAGGACTCCCTACTTTCAGTGTCGAGAGAAGGCGGCGGCATAGGTTCGTGGCGTAGTCCTGGGGATGAGAAAACAGCGCCATCCCCATTGGTGCCAGTCCGAGAGCAGTTGCGGCCCACGAAGAATCCGAAGCCTGGATACAAGCGGTGCTATGGTACAGGCGAGAAGCGGACCAGCGGCTCAGCCGATGGTCAGCTGCGGGCTGTGATTTGACAGTCACAACCAGAAAACAGAATGGTGTGGTGGCATTCGCCCATTCAACCCAGCCCACTGGATCCCTTGGCATGGGCACAGTCGGGAATAACGACGGTCGAGTGGGACACGGCATTTGGGGGACGCAATGTTGCAGCGGTTGCTTGGTGGAATGCGTGCTTATTTAGCCTTTGGGTGGTCCCGCTGGGAAGTGTTTCTGCATTACACTGGACGCTGAGTCGTTTAGATCTGCCGATCACCTGGTCGTCTCCGTCTAGGCTGTGTATGTCGACGTAGACAGAAATGACGGTGTGACGGCAACAAGGAAACGAAAAAGCCTCTCTCGTTATATCCGGGGGCTAGACCGCGGCGACGTCCAAGGCCAAGACCATGCAATATTCGCTAGTTCCAAGTTGGCTTTCTCGCGCCCGGCGCTGGCGGGGCTGCTGAGCGCGGAATGACTCCATTTGCTTATCATCGCGGTCCCTCAGAGCATGGCCTGGAACGGGCTTATTGCGGCGAGCACCGCGCGACGAGGGTATTTCGGGCTACGATCGGCAGGCGCAGCGACGGGCATCATGACCACCGCCCGAGCCGCTGGCGAGGAAGCAGGGGAAAAATCGCATAGTATGGAGCAAGGTCGTCGCCTGTGCGGATGACTGCTGAGACAAGCAGAGGCAGGCGATGCGAGGTCGCTGAGCGGGTGGGCGCAGGCTGGCCCGTCCGCTCGTTCGTTGGGCAGCCGAGACAAACTATGTATTTCGCAGGGCGGGAGAAGAGAAAAGGCGAGCGGATAGGGATGGCTGGATAGGACTGGAGGAGAACAAAGGGCAAGGAGGATGAAGGAGGGCGGCGTTTGCAAGGGCCTGTCTGGAGAGGCCGGGTCCATTGGCTGGCTTAGCAAGCCA
>LUFD01000396.1:13858-33971 GCA_003025255.1 Cordyceps pruinosa
GCCCCTTTGAAGCAAAAATCCCTCGCGGGAATCCAGTGACGCCCCAGCGGCTGTCCTTCGTCTAGAGGCTCCGAATCTCCTGGTCTAAACATGAACCAGTTGCTTGCCACCGGCGGGGGCTGAAAACAAAACAAAACGAATAGTCCGTCGCCTGTAAAACAGCCAAGAAGGCGAGAAAAAAAGATGCCGGAACTTTTTCTTCGCTGCCACCGAAACGCGTATGCAAATCCCATTTCTCATAACGTAATCTTACTCGTACAATGTCAAGCGCTGGAGCGCTCATCAGTTATGTTGTTGAATCATTCTTCTTCCGAGTCCGAGTCCGAGTCGTCGCTCGAGTCGGCCGGTGCCGGGGAATGCACGGCTCCTCCCGAAGTAGCCGCAAGATTGGACTTCTCGCTGCCATCTTTTTTGAACGACTTCGTGAGGGCGGTGAGCTGGGCAATCTTTGCCTCCTGCTCTTGCGCGCTCATGGGCTTGTTCTTCTTGGGTTTGCCGGCAGTTGTCTTGGACTTCGGAGGACGAGGGGGTTCAGGTGGAGGCGCGGTGTGGGTAGCAGAGTCTTTGGCGAAGCCTGGCAGAACCCTTTTACAAAGCTCCCAGAGCTTTAGTAGGGCTTCGTTGCTGAGCTGATCAATGTCCAGCTCGAGCTCACCATCAGTGTTCTCGTTCTGGCCAGTATCCTTTTTGATAATGTCAATTGCGCGATCCAGGTGCGGGTATTCCAAGTCGTTGATAGCGTTAGCGATGTGATCCTTGTCGGCAGAGGTCAAACTCTTCTTGGCCGCGCCCTTTTTACCGCCGCCAGACCTCTTGGTCTGAACGCCGCCCATGGACTTCCGTCCGCCAGGCTTGCTCTTCGAGCCTCTCGCCTTCTTGGTACCTTTATCAGTCTTGGGCGGGCCGTCAGTGGCGCTGGCGACAGTCCTGATCAGCGCGTGCTGCACCATGTCGACAATTCCCTTTTGGATATCAATCATCGACTGATTAGCTCCGGGAACGAACATGGCATGCAGTTTCTTGGTTTCTTCTTCTAGTTTGACTTGCAGCTCTTGGATCTCCTTAGAATTATCCTCAGCTTCAGCAGCGTCATCAACATCCTCATCCTCGTCCTCCTCGTCGCTGACATCGGCAGAGGTCGGCGCGTTTGCCTTGGCGAACCTAGCCAGCCAGGAATCCTTGTTCTTCATTTGTGACGTATATATGGCTTCCAGCTCCGCGGCTTTCTGTGAGACCGCGTTTGAGTGAGGAGGGCCATTGAAACTGTAGCAGTTTTCAAACACGAGCCGTACATGCTTGTCAAAATCCTTGAGGTTCGTAAAGTCACCGGCAGAAAGCATCGCCAAAACTTTGCCCAAGTCCATGGGTTTCTTGATGATGGAGTAGTAATCGGGGATATTCAAACCCTCCGCATCCACAGCATCGAGAAACCACATGTTGAGCTGCTCGTATTTGGGGTGCATTACTTCGCCAAGGACCTCCATGGCGAATTGAAGCTCAGGCTTGAGCTTCTTCCGCGAAGGTTTGGTTGTGTAGTCAATGTCCTTGGGTTTTGGCGCGCGAACTGTGCGCTTTGGGCGATCACCCTCAGTGGCAGTGGAACCACGGCGGTCACCGGCGACTGACTTGGCATCTGCGTCCGTCGAGGGACTACCTCGAGGTCCGGTAGACGTGCGGCGAGAGGCGGGTGCTTCAGCAATGGCAACGACGCGAGATTCACGAACAGGTTTAGACTTGGGAATAGCCTTGGGCTTGGGGGGTTCCTCGGCAGGCGCGGCGAGAAGCTCCTCCCACAGAGTCTTGACGACGTGGTGAGCAGCAAATGTGACATCATGCGTCGGACCATTGAAGCTGAGTGCATTGTGGTAGATGAGGGAAGCGGCATTTTTGAACTCTCCAAAAGTGGGATAGGCACCCTCACCATCGCGCACGTTGCGGTCGACTTCAGACAGATCCATCGGCTTTTCGATCTTTGCCAAGTAAGCCTCGCGTAGTTGTGGCCAGAGCTTAATGACAGCATCACGGAAGTGTCCACCTGCCTTGGTCTTCTTCAGTCTGCCGATCGTCTTGCGGACCTCGCGGCGCTGATAGGTACTGAAGGCTCTCCCGTTGGCCTCGGGATCGTTCCAGTTCGGCAATGTTTCCAAGCTGGGGACATGCTCAGCAACTGCAGACTCATCTGGGACAGCAGCAGGCTGGGCGGCGGAGACATCTTGATCGGACTGCTGGTCAGGCATGGCCTTGTCCTCCTCAGGCTCAGTTCGGGCTCGCTTGGCAGAAGGTTCGCCCACTTCGCCATCGTCCTCGCGCTCGCGAGCAACCTTGGCGACAGGTGCGTCGCTCATGGAAACTTCGACAGACTCAACGACAGGGGATGTGCCAGGTTGAGTCTCGATGTTGAGTTGCGACAGACTAGCGGGTTGAAGATCAACCTCGGAACCGGGCAGGGCAGCGCTATCTTGCGTTTGCAGAGATGGGGCCGGTTCGGGAGCCTTGGCAGCCGCGATCGACTCGTCTGGTGCATCATCCATCTTGACATCCTCCTGCTCTACCGTTTTGGTTGGCTCGCCGGCGGCCGACTCATTCGGAACAGTGGGAGTTGAGGATGACTGAGCAGGAGCGGGCTCAGCCGAAGGCTCTTCAGCGGCGGGGACAGACTCTGCCATTGTTGTGTCTTCGGGCTGGGGGTTTACCTCAACCTTGGGTTGTTGCTCCGTTGGCTTCTCCTTGGGGGGTTCTGGCGCATTCTCCTCAGCAACGACAGCTGGCTCGGGAGGCGTCTTCTCGACAGAAGTTTCCTTGCTCACCAGAGCGGGAGCTGTTGTTTCTTTTGAGGATGGAGTAGCAGGTTTGACCTCCGGTTGTTGCGCGGGCAGCGCGGGGGGAGTGGCCTCTTTCGCGGTGGGCTTCTCAGGCGACGGCTCAGCAGTGTGAGAAATGCCGTTGGTGCCGTTGTGCTGGGAGGAAGAGCCGCTTCCGTTGAGGGCTGGCGCGGGTGTAGAGGACTCAGGCTCGACGGGAGCGGCGGTGGCGAAAGGTTCGGTCGAGACGGGCTCAGCAGGCTTTGGTGAGGGGTCGGTGGTAGTGAGACTATTCGGACGGCATGGAATGAGCAAAAGGAACAAGCCAAAGGCTGAACGACTGCAGGCGCGTTGAAAATTCCACAAGGCGCACTTACCCATTGGTGTCGAGCATTTCGTCGGCCCGCGGCGGAGAGAGTTGCGGCTTGGATTCCTGGACAGGCAAGCTGACTGGCGCCGCGGCGTCGGGCTTGGGCGCCTCCATGGCGATAGTTGGCGACGGATGCGCTTTGCGAAGAAGGCGCGGTGTGATGATTCAACTCAAGAGGAGCGGCGGCGCATTAAATAGACGAGTGCGGCGGAGGCGATGGAGCGCAGCCTGGGCTGTAGGCGCCGGTGCGTGCCGTGCACGGGGCGGTGTTGGTGTTGGTGTGAGAGGCGGTGGCGCAAACGGAACGCGAAAGTGAGGGAGCCGCAGGCAACAGCGCAACCTCAGGCAGCGTGGTGAGCCGAAGAACTAAATCCCGGCGAAGAGGCGACGCGGTGCAAGACGCGGAGGTGAGCTGTGAAGTGGCGCGCCGAGTAGTGATGCTATGATGCGATCTTGCGAGTGCCACAGCGATGAGGCGAAGCCGGCGCAAGTAGAATGCTGGCGACGGGAAACAAAGACCGGGTCGTGTGAGTCGGCAGGTCGGATGCGACGGACGAGACGGCGACGCAGAAGACGATGAAGAAAGAAAAATGGCAGCGCGATGGACGAGGCGAGTGCTGCAGACGTCGAGGAGGCAGGATGCGCCGGGGCGCAAAGGCAGGAGGTACCTGGAGGGGGGGGCTGAGGCCGGGTCGGGGGAGGGTCTGGGAGGGAAAGCGCGTGCACGTCGGTCTTTTTTTGCCAGCCGGAGGCGCGCTGGTATTTATGAGAGAACAAGACACTTTTTTGGTGGGACGGGCTGGATATGCGTATACCGGGGGTTTGTGGAAGGGCTGGGAAATGCTGGGGGAGTGCGCCGGGAGGCGTGCGCGCTGGAAAACAGGCACTGCGCCGTAGCCAGAACGGGCTTAAGTGTGGCGGCTTGTGGCGAGGTGTGGCGACAGCGGCTGACCTAATGCAGCCGTCTGCCCAGCCTATTGGCCCGCTGGCCCATTCACCAAAAGCCCTGCCCCAGCCGCGCCAGCCTGCTGTGGCTGGGGAGGTCCTGCATCGCCCGTAGCTCAAGCTCTTAAAATGAGCTCCCTACCGATGATGCAACTTGCTTGCTTTGCTCCTCCTCCATGCTGCATGGGCCATGTGCCGGCGACGCTCGATTACTACCTAGTAGCCTTCTCCATCATCTTATCGACATCAACGACGCCTTCCGTCTCCCCTCTCGCCCTCCCCCCGCGACATTCCTGCGCAACAAACGAGGCAACCATGGTGCTACCGCAATGACTACCTCTGCAGCCATCCCGGTTGGCAGCAGTCTCTCTTCTCCCGTCTCCCGCAGGTTCGTGCAGCGCCGTCCATGCCGTGCGACCACATCCACCACATCCTGGCGTTTGCCGATTGCCTGTCGTGGTCCCACGGCCGACAGAAGCTCGGATCACGTCGCCAGATAGGATACATCGTGCGGGTGGGCGACACAGAGATGGACCAGGGGGTATAGCTCCAAAGCTTCGAGAATCACGCCGTTACTGTGCGACACTGCTACAACCACATGTCTGTCCGCTGAGCAGCTTTGCGCCCGTCGTCCACCACCATATGCGCCGGCGCTCATACCGCCTCCGCCTGCTGCCGGTCTCATGCCGCTATCCCGTCCCCGAACCTGCCTACCCGCCCGCCGAGCGCACGAGCGTGAATCAAATGCCAATTACCCTCTGAACACAAATAGACGGAAGACAGGGAACGGGTCGCAGACGGGTGCTGGCCAAGGGTGGTGGACCTTTTCGTGACCGTGGACCGTGGACCGCGTCGTATTGTGGACCGCGTCTTGTTCCCTGGCCCGCCGCTCTGTTGCCCGTCCTAGCCCTCCTTAAAATGGCCACATCGTTCAAACGGGGTCCAGACTGGGGGTGCCGTAAAATTACCGCACGCCACCCTTTCTAAACCACTTGCTGTGGCGCAAACAGCCAGACGCCATGTCAGGTGACTCAGACGAAAACGGACATGTGCATGCACGCAGTCTGGTAAAACGCGACCACAGACAGGTCGTTTGGGTAGAATATACAAAGACCTACGCTATTCGGCAAAGTACTAGTAAAACCATGGCCTGGTTATCAAGCTGCTCTTAAGGGTTTTGCAGTCACTCGCGTGCAGCAGGACAAACGGTACCATATCACGTGATAGTACCATCGTGCTTAGTCCAAAAACTGGAGTTGTTCGATAAGATAACAGGAGGAGGGCTTAGGTAAGGCAACTTTTCTTGGTTCTCCAGGCTTGGTCCTTGGCCGGCCCGCCAAAAAAAAAAGTTCACCAGAAGGACGACTAGGAAAATTTCCCAAGCGTGAGCGACTCGACATTGCGCGCTGCAAAACGTCTGTCTCACGGAATTCCTATCATCTTTTGGGGCTCCTACTGCAGAACCTCCTATATTCTCGGCCCACTCTCCGTTTTTGCTTTCGATCCTCACAATAGCACACAACCCGTCCCCGACCGTCGTGCCCTCATGCCCATGTCGACAAAACGCAAAGCGCCGGCGAAGCTGGCGGCGCCAGTCGCGAAGAAGAGCGCCAAGATCTCCTCCAAGAACACAATTGATGAGGCACACGCCTCCGTCGCCGGCACAGAAATCCTACAGGCTTCAAATCCTGAGACAATAGAGATCTCCTCGGACGAGGCGAGCGAGTATACCTCGGGCGAGGAGGATGCCCCGGCGCCCGTCAATGGCGCCAAGGAGGCCGCCCAGATCCCCGGCGACAGCAAAAACAATAACAGTTCCACAGCCGCCGCCGACGACAGCAACGACGCCGGGTCGGACGCCGAGGCGGGCTCCCCCACCTTCGGCGAGCTCCTGCGCGGGCACGAGACCATTGACGTGTCCAGCCTGCTGCAGCAGGCCGTCACGAGCACGACAGCGCGGCCCTCGGCGCGCGTCGCGGCGCCCTCCCTCCAGTCCCTCACCACCGTCCTCACGCAGGCGCTCAAGACCGACGACACGGAGCTGCTCGAGTCGTGCCTGCACACGAGCGACCTGACCACCATCCGCAACACGATCGAGCGCATCGACAGCAGCCTCGCCGGCGCCCTGCTCAGCAAGCTGGCCGCGCGCCTGCACCGGCGGCCGGGCCGGGCCGGCAACCTGATGGTGTGGGTGCGGTGGACGCTCATCGCGCACGGCGGCGCGCTGCTGTCGCAGCCCAAGGTCGTCCAGAGCCTCGGCGGCCTGCAAAAGGTGCTCTCCGAGCGCGCCCGCGGCCTCAACAGCCTGCTCGCGCTCAAGGGCAAGCTCGACCTGCTCGAGGGCCAGATGGAGCTCCGCCGCGAGATGAAGCGCGGCGCGTCGTCGTCGTCGGCCCTGCGCGGCGGGGACCACAGCGACGGCGAGGGCGAGGACGACGGCGACGACGACGGCGACGACGACGTCATCTGGGTCGAGGGCGAGACGCGCGAGGGCGGACCGACGAACGGCGTGGCGGATGACCTGGACGCCGCGCACATCACCAACGGCGCCGTCGTGCCCGACTCGGACGGCGAGGACGACGACTCGGAGCCCGACGAGGACGACGACGACGACGCCGCGGAGGAGTCGCTGGACGAGGACGAGGTGGACCACGACGACGTCGACGAGTCCATGGGCGAGGACGAGGAGAGCGACGCGGAGCCCGCGCCGCCTTCGAAGCTGCAAAAAGTGGCGGGGTTCTTCTCCAAGCGCAAGTAATCAAGAAGAGGAAAAGGAATGAATCCGAAAGACTTTTAAAAATAGCCAGGGCCAAAGAGTTTATCATGAATTCAGACGACGAGAAGCCGCGGAATGACGGCGATCGAGGCTTCTGGGAGCATGAGCGGGGAAAGAAGCTCTGTTTTTTTGTGTATGTATTTGACAAAGCATTTGTGAGAGAGGAGGGCGGACCGTGGGAACATCATCTTACATGCCGCCATGTTTTTTTTTTTATTTCCCCCCATACATCTTACTGGCGTTTGGGTAGAAAAAGAATATTCCAACCATTTTCATCTTTATCCTGGTTACCGTTGCATTACAGACTCCGTCGTTTCACATGGTCCATGTTCGAAGAAGTAGAAGGAAGAGGAGAGAGGGAGGCGAGGGAGAGGGGGAAAGAAGACGCCGTATATGAAAGAAGAAAGAGAATTATATAGATGTATAATGCGCGCTCTAGAAAACAACAGCAGAGGACAACTCGAAACAAAAACAACGAAACAAGACGACGCCAGATCCGCGAACAGAGGTCAAAGGCGCAACTGAGTAACCTGTCATCTCTCCGCGCCAAACAACCCGATGCCAAAAAAAAAGAGGGTAGAGGATAGCGAGCGCTGATGAAGCTGGCTCAGGAGACCGTAATAATATATAGATATATATGTGTGTGTATATGTGGGAAGGGCAAAGTCGCAGAAAAGCCGGGGGAAAAAGAGGTCAGAGAAGACCAGGGAGGGGGGGGTATCAAACGTCACCCTTCTCCTTGTCAATTCTCTCCCCCGCCGCTCGATCGCATCGCTTGTCCCTTTTTAAATCGCCCAGCTGCCTCGCCGCTCGTGCACGCCCCACGCCAGGGGGTTCAGGTTGTCGAGGTCCGGGTGCTGGCGCGCCCACTCGAGGATGTACACGCGGAGCGCCCTCCAGCGCGGGCAGCGGGCGTCCTCGGGGGTGGCGTCGTCGAGGCGCATCTCGAGCATGTGGCCCTTGGCGAGCTGCTTGTCGTCGTCGCGGCGCAGCTCGTCGATGGCGACGCGGCTGATCTTGGCGAGCTCCTCGTCGAACGAGCGCGCCATGGCCGGGTACCCGAGCGACAGGTAGTTGTACACCTGCGTGACGAAGGCGTCGCCAAACTCGAGCGCGATCTTGTCGTCGCGCTCGGCGCGCACCTTCTCCTGCTGCAGGCGCTCGCCGAGCCCGTGCAGCATGTGCAGGCCCTTGGGCGCGCCGCTGCGGAGCCGGTGCTCGGCCGTCCCCGCGCCGCACGACGACGACGTCGCGCCGGGGGAGAGCGTGGTGGCGGGCGACTCCGCCGGCGCGGCGGCCGCGGAGTCCCAGAGCGACGCGGGCTCGTCGCTCACCGCCAGGACGCAGTCGACCTCGTGCGCAAACAGTTCTTTGGGGGTGCCTGGGGTCCGCGGCGTCGCCATCATGGCCGGCGGGTGCAGCTCCGCCGGGACCAGGTAGCCGCCGGTGGATTCCGACCTGCAGCAGTAGCCCCTCCACAGGCCGCCTTTGCCCGACAAATCCCGATTCTGTTTTGCATTTTGGGAAAGCACAAACGAGTGGTCCGTCTCGAGCTTTGTCTGCTTGGGCGAAGGGCACTTGCGAAAGTTGAGCTCCTTTCCCAGCATCGGAGGCGACACAAACTTGCGGATGCGCTGTAGGTGCGCAGCGTCGGGCCGGATGCCGAGGGCAGCAAAGGGGCGGCCGAAGGGATCGTGGTGATGCCGGATGGCAGACGCATTTGCCAGTTGCTGCTGCTGCGGCGGCGGTTGTTTCTGTAGTGGTTGATGTTGTAGGTGGTGTTGTGCACGAGCTTGAGATCTGTCGGAGGTTGTCGATTCGGGGGCGGGGCCCCGTAATACATGTAGGGCTTCGTTTTCCTTAGCGGCTGCCCATTTCCTTGCCTCGGCCTGCTCACTTGCAGCATCGCGCCCATCCCCGAGCGATGCACGTCGGCTCGTGGTCCACATTGCATCGGGTGGTACCGTCAGATCCATCTTGTCCAGTTCCGAATCCGATGTCATGTCCATGTCCTCGAACCTCCTGCTCACCTCCTCAGCATCCTCCCTCTCATGAGCCAACTTTTCCGCATGCTCTTGCATGTGTCTCTGCCACCAGGTCAGATCCAGGCTTGATGTCTTTCTTCGCAACCGTCGTCTTCCACGTTCGTCTTCGGCCGGGCTCATGCCCGGGGACTCCTCGCTGCTCGAACCATCGCGGAAATAGAAATGCGCGACGCCGCCCTCACGAGCATGGCTGTTGGGGAAGGCAGCCAGAGCGTCTTCCTGGATCTGCCTTTCGGCCTCCTTTGCCGCGAGCTCGAGTAAATACTCCTTGACCTCTTCCTCGTCGGTCTCTCTCCGAGTGGGCTGCTTCCGGTGCAGATGCTCTTCCTCGGCTATCACGCCGTCATGCCGCTTTTTGGACCTGGCCTTGGCGGTATAGATGTGATTGGTATAGGGAGTGATGTCGGTCTTGTCGGTAGGGCGTGTGGCCGGGCCCGGGTCTCCGACGCGACGACTTCGTCTTGATGTTTCGATCAGCTGGGGGGCAAAGCGCCGCCTGCTGCGGGGGTATGCAGACTCTGGGGAGAGGGAGCGCGGCGATGGCTCTGGAGTCAGCTCTGGGTTGGGGCCGACATGGATGCGAGGGGGCGGTAACGGTGCCGCACGGTGGGATTTGTACGTCGTCTCGATCGGCTCGGGCGCAAAGCGCCTCCGCGGGGGCTCAGGATTCATTGTTCCCGGCATCTGTACGGTGCAAGCCAGGGATAAAGGGCGGGACGATATCAATTATTCTCGAGCGAGGGTCCGGTGATATAGCCGTGTCAAGTGTCGAGTCACCGCAGTGGCATGACCAGCGCTGCCTCTGGGCCAGCAGGATTCGAATGGACGAACGAGGGGGGCGGCCACCAAGCACAATGGTCGTGTGCTGCCAGTTGCCACCAGCTGCAGCGTGCGGGGAGCAAGATAAGGGCGGCCAGGCAGTGGCACAACGGCAGGTAGATGGCGGTGACGCTGATGCGAGACAGTTCCGATGTGTGTATGCAGGCAGCGATGGGATCGCCTGCGAGATGACCTGGCCGTCCTTGATTTTGCGTAGACGTGCCAGTCAACGATCGATGGTGGGGCGCGCAAATGTGCTTCGAGGCAGGTAGGGGATGGGCCAAGGTCCCGCGACAGTGTGCAAGGCCGTTACGAGCGGAGAGTGACTGTGCTGTGGTGCGTGAGGTTGTGAGACGCTGTACAGTCTTCCAATATTTTTGACACTGTGCAGGTACTTGGTCGCCTGCCGCCGGCTTCGGTCGTAAGTTGCTAGCGCCATCTTCAGCACAAACCGCTGTCTACCAGCGAACCGACTCCAAGGGATGGATGGGAGCGGCACCGGTAGAGAGACAGAGAGCGCGAGCGGGAGCCGAAGCGAGACAGTTGTCTCGATACGTCCGTCTCCATGTTGGTTTCTACAGACCTGAATAGTCTGCGCACTACCACGTTTTGCACGTCCAACGTCCAACTCTCTACTTTTCCTTCGAGCCACCGTTCCAACCCAACACTCACAGTGTCGGCCCGACGCACTAAGTGGGAGCCGACTGTATCCGTCCGCCGTGCCCGGAGTCGATGCTGGCCAAGCTGACGGCATCGAAACTGCCACATGAGAGCGCCGTCTTTGCTCGCTGACTTGTCTGGTTTCTTCAATGTCAACCACGTCTTTTGGCCCGTTTTCTAACACTTGGTAGCTTGATACCTAGGCCTTGTTTATCTTCAAAGTGGCATACAAAGTGGATGGACTAGTGAGAACCAGGACTCGGGTCTGGCCAGTCGGAAGCGATGCAATTTGGGAAAACAAGGCACTAACACAATGGTAAATGCTTCGGATGACAATGGAGAAACGAACTGTCCGTATCCTAGCTTTCACGTGTCCTGCAGGCTTGGTGTCATTCATTCAATGGTATAAGTAATATCTGGCCTTTGTGTTCAGAAACTTTGGGTTCGGCACAACACGACGACACCTATTTGTCTGCGAAATGGTGCTGATATTCGAGTAAAGTGACTGACTACTGTGTTGCACACTTGAATGCCCCTGCTCAATGAAAAACACAGGACAGGATGTTGCACAAGCTGGAGTAGCAGGCCAAAGGGACGGACTGCTGCGGTTAATATGGTTACCGTTATTTGTATAAAAATGGAAGATTGGTCCTGAAAGGGGTTGACGGCTTCGTTGTATGAAGCTCCATACACTGAAAGTGTCAGGGTCGTTCATTTTGCACTCAAAGCGCCTCGGCACAGCATTGACCCGCGAACAATGCTCGGTGTTGCCCACGGTGTGCGTAACACGAAGTAAGCATGATGAGGTTGGCTGTTGCAGCAAAGCCACGAAACATGCAGACAAATATTGCTTTGTACGTACGCGCACCCGCGCCGGAACTGTGCTTATTAGCTGGCGCGGAGCGGTGCTTTGTTATGAGGCTTTTAATCTGTACAGATTACAAGCGATAGAGATGAATGCGAGTTTACCCGTGAACCATGCCGCGGCGCTGATAATGTTTCGATATCGACAGGGGGTTTGTTTCTAACTACTTCCCGTTCAAGCCACCGCAATTTTAATGGCGCGGAGCCCTCAGCAAGGTCGTCTCGCTGCACCTGCACGCCTTAACTAGTGCAAGGTACTGGCACGACAGGGCTGTGATTCGGCAAGGTACAGGGCTCATTGTATGGCTTCGGCACTGTTTCTTCCGGCCGATTGAGGAGGTCAGGTTGGCGGCCGAGTGATTCGGCGGACAGTGAGGGAGGGGACAGCGAAAGGCCAATGGCCAAAGGGTGTGCATCGACGGCATTGATCGCATTGATCTGGTCTGTACTTGGTGTGCTCCATTGTCCGTCCGTCCGTCCTTGATGCGCGGATGGAGAAAGGACTTTGCGCTGGAACGTGTTAGCAGAGGATAATAGCAGTGGGTTCGCTACGGGCAAGGCCCGTGGGAACCGTTGCTTTTCCCCACAAAGCGACAAGGTGACAAAATGAGACGTCGAGGCCTCCTGGATGTAGTGGAGGGGAAATCGATATTAGTAGAGAAAATCAATGAATGACTGGTCACTGCAACGTAATGATTGTTGGTGGCCCAGCAGTAGGCCGCAGGCAAGGCGAGACCCAATACGCAGTGTGGGCCTCGGATACGGGACAGGGACAGACTTTTTCGAGACAGGGCCTTCAAGACTCTTCCTTGGCTGGCCAATGAGGCGTGGGAAGAAGTCCCCGCCTCGTACTCTGGTGCTGGTAGAGGAATTCAATCGTGGGCTGATTTGGTATGCTCGTAGAAGCGTGATTGGTGGTGGCTAATAATAAGTGAACAAGGTACATACTGTGGTGCGTGGTTGATTGTGGCAGAGCGGCCGGGCGTTTGGTGCATATCGATGACGGGTCATGGATCGGGCAGGCAGAGGGATCGGCAAGGAGGTGGTGGTGGTGGGTGGTGGGTGGTAGGATAGATGAGGGAGATGGCCTGGCGCATTGTACTGATGCAGGATATTTATGACGATGCAGAGTAGAAATCCAGAGGAGAGGGGGTCCAGAGATGCAAGGGAAATGCTGAATGCCTGCCGGAGATGGTGGTCAAGAGGAGGAATGGGATGCCGCAGTGGCCGTGGGGAGGAGTGGGAGTGAATGTGGCCCCGAATGTGGCGCTGACTGTGGCTGCTCGGGTGACTGTGGACAGTTGGCTGGGCGGTTGGACTGAACTGTTGGGGGGGCGCTCCGGGTGTTCCTGGCGTCGCCGTTGAAGGCGTTGAATGCGTTGAATGGCTGATGAATGACTTGTCTGCACCCGATGATGCCTGGCCTGATGATGCCTGGGCAGGCAACGCGGTCTGCAGTGTCCAGGGGAAGAGGCGGACGTTGAGTGATGAGACATGGCAACAGCCCGAACGCCTGAATGCCGCAGCCCGTCTGGCCCACCCTGCTGCAAAGGAATCAAAGCCGGTAGAGAAAAAAGAAACATATATCTGCATCTGAATAATTCGACCACAAGGAGCAAAAGCCGAGAGAGCAAGGCTTGGTCCCACCAGCAACGGCAAGCGAATCGAATCACACACGACATTGTCCAAAAAGGCCTGTTCAAGCCATCCCGGACGAGCCCATATGTGGCAAGCCATCCTCCAGGTTTTCTTCTTCTCTCCCCTCCCGAGGCCGTTTCTTGTTTTCTGTCTGCCCATCAGCATCGCACCGAGTCCCGTCCACGTCCACGTCCACGTCCACGTCCACGTCCACGTCCACGTACCGCAGTACCACGTTGCCGCTTTGCCAACGCCGCCCCCCCCTTTGCACCTTGCGACTTCTTTATTTCCCGTCCTGTCTCGGCCAATCTCAACTCATCGCCCTGGCAATCCATCACCCGTTCCTTTGCTAGTGCATCCATTCCCGCCTTCCAGACGAGGCCCCAGACCGGTCTAGCGTCCTGCCACAGCACGGAAGACACGCAACACGACGCCTCGTTAGTCCAGCCACTCCGCTAGCCACTCTAGCCACTCTAGCCACTGCTCTAGCCACTCTTCACTCCCCAGTCCACTTCGCACTTCGCACTTCGTACACGGACCGACTCGCCCAACACAACCATCTCGTCAATCTCTGGCCAACGCGCCTCCTCGTCGCTCTTTTCCCTTGCTTCTACCTCCCTCGGCTCTTCGCCTCTCCCGTCTCTCCATTGATCCTCGCCCCTGCCCTTCTCCCCCGACCGAGCCTCCTTTTCCGCCTCTGCTTATACCAGCCTCACTCCTTTGTTTGCTTTGCTCGCCACCCTCCTCAACCCGACCGCAAGAACAGCCTTGCACCACCCGAAAAGTCGCCCTCTGCAGGGTCCCGAGCCGACCTGCTGGCTGTGAGACAGTCCAGGCATTTGCCCCTTGCTGCCACATTGAATCGTGAATGTCTCGGCGCTTCTGCTACTTTTTTCGAGACCTCCATCCCGGCCCTCACCACTCCTCTGCGCCACAACAACCTCACTGTTTTTCTTCCCAATCGTTGCTATAGCCCCGCGTCCTCCCTCGACATCTCGACGCCTTGCCGACCCAACCCGAAATCTATACCCGATTGCCCTGCCCTGTTTGACTTGCATCTTCGCGGTGACCGCCTACGGTCATCCTGTGCCTTCCCGGTCGAGATGTCGCAAACTCAACTCCCGACCGCGCCCAACACCGCAACACCCGCCGCGACAACCGCTACAACCGCTACCTTGGGCGCGCAACACCATCAGCCCCTTGATCTCGAGTCCAAGACTGTCAGCCCTATTGTCAATAGAGTGTGCACCCCCTTGGGACTCTTTGTTCATCCTGCCGAAAGGGGCGCTCCCATCAACATGCCTCAAACTCTGACTCCAGAGTCTGCCCCAGCCTCTCCCACTCGACGGGAGCGCTGCACAACCTCAACTTCGCCAGTCCGACGACCCGGCGCCAGTCCTACCCGACCCCAGATGGCCGCCTCCGACTGCATGCGAAGGCGAACCGACTCCATCAGCGACGCTATCCGTGCCGCCGCCGCCAATACCCGCTCCAAAAGCGATGACTTGACTTCGCCTCTGGTTCCCGTCGGAGAAGTGCAACCCCTCCACACCGGCACCGTCCTTGCCAATACCAAAATGGTCCATCCCAAACCCATCAATAGAGTAGCCCCCGCCGACATTACCAGTCGGCCTGGCACCGCTAGCAGCGTCGCTCAACTCGAGATGACAGCCAGGCAACTCTCCATGACCGGTTCCATCGACGACGCCATCCGAGATCTGCACGGCGAATTAAAACGAAGCGATTCTAGACGATCGTCAATCCTCGCCGCCAGTCTCAAAACGGGAGACGACACCGGACCCGCAGCCCCGGCCCAGCTGAAACGCCATCTCTCGACCTCCTCCTCCATTGTTTCGACAAATATCGCCGCCCGCCAGGGTGGCTATTCACCCGCTGCCTTCGTCAAGTCCCCTAGTACCTCAGGAAGTGGCCGCCTTATCCCCGGTTCGCTCTCGGCTACCTCACTCCCTGAAGACGAAGCCATCACTCTCTTGTCCAGGCACGGCCCTGGCAAGACCTCCGTCCGTAGTGTGCGCTCAGCAAAGCTGTCCTTGGCCGACATTTCCGAATCAGAGCCTATTTCACTCACGCAAACCGTCCTGGACGAAGCCGACAACGCCCCGCCGCTTGAGTTCGACCCCATCATCCAAGAACCAGCCGTCCACGACCAGGGCCCCTTGGTCGGCCCCGGCCCCAAGCCTACCACGGAAGCTTTCCACGACATGATACACAACGCCGCCACCCAGCAGCCTGCTTTCAGCTACTCAACAGAGCGCAACGGGGATGCTGCTACCATGCTCGATCGTGGAAACCGCCCGAGCTCCTCCCACTCGCAAGATACGTTCCATCAGGCCCAGCACGCCTTCTTCGACTTTGATGGAGTTCACTGTCCTGAAAACGCAACCGATACCGAGGATCATGACTATGACGAGCAACCCATCCCCACAGAGAGGAGCTATACTACTGTTGATCAACAACTCGGCGGGTTGGACGAGCTGGATGACAGTGTCTTTGACCTTCCTCCATTGCAGCTTCCACAAGCCCCTCCTCAGCCTCCGACTTTCTCATACGGCGATAGTTCTCTCCCGCCACCCCCGCCAGCCGTTGGTCTTATCCGTCCCCAGTCCTTTCTTGATCCGGCCTCGGGCGTTCAGATGAACTATTATCCCGCACGGGTTCCTGCCACCTTGAATATTCCCCAGAAGCTGTCAAATAAGCCCAAGGCCCATCAACGAAATTCTAGGCAATCCAAAGTACTGAGTGTCATGATGGGCTCGGGGGTTGGCTCCCCTCAGCAACCAGTTGGCGGCGATGCCGTCCGCCGAGCTTCTGCCATGCCGGTGCTGGGTGGCATGGCTGAGCTGGCAGAAGAGCCCAAGCCTGCAAAGGAACGCCACCACGAACGTCGACCCTCCTTCCTTCCCCTGTCGACTGAAGACATGCAAAAAATCAACGAGCCTCTTCCCGAGCCCGCTGCTCCTCCAGCCGCCGCCCCCGCCCCCGCCCAGGAGAGCTGCGATAACCTTGCTTCTACGCTCCGGATTCCGAAACGCATTTCCGAGCCCAAGGCTCTCGACAAGCGCAAGAGTCGAATGTCCCTGATGGGCAACATCCCTTCCCAGCTTCGCGCAAGTGCCTACTTTGATGCGCCTGCTGTTACGACCGACATTGCTGTTAAAGACGGCTCCGCGATGAATGCTCTTGACGATATCTTGGATGCTGGTGCCAGCGCTCCCGTTTCGGCATTTACTGATCACCTCTTCGCTGGAAAACTTGGTTCTGAAGTCTATGGGGCAGCTAAGAAACCGTCCCACGCTTCTTCACCATCTTTGGCGCTGCCCGACAGCGAGAACGGCGGTAAAAGGCGATCTTCCTGGATGGCACTTGGCAGGCGCAGTCACAGTCGCACCAGCCAAGACAGCCGCAGTCTACACCACGATTCTGGCTCTCCCCATATAACAGGCGACAGCGAAAGTGACCATGTCATAAGAATGCCCGCGGACTCAGCAGAGCATGAGGGAGAAGGCCAACTCGAAGGGGAGGAAAAGGAAGAAGAGACAGTGGAGGCCTATTTCGGAGCCCCGACCACGTTGCTTGCGGAACTGCAGCTGCGTAAGCAGCAACAGAAGGAGCGCATTCAGAATAGAGTCCTGGATGCGCACGGTACGCAAGCTACACTTCTCGAACTCGATACCGTCGCAGAGACGCAGAGAATTGATCGCAAGAGCAAGCGCGTCAACTTGCTCTGGGAAGATCCCGACGCGCATCTGGACCAAAATGGCTCCGACGACGAGGATGTACCTCTTGCCATCATTGCAGCTAGGCAGCAAGGCGCAAAGAACATGGCGGATCTCGAGCGTCCAATCGGCCTCATTGAGAAACGGGAGATTGAGGAGAACGAACCATTGAGTAAACGCCGCGCACGTCTGCAGGGACTGGACAATTCTTTCTCTGCACCGCGACCCCAAAGCATGATGATGGCGCCTGCTCGATTAGGTGATACGCGGCCACGACAATCCATGATTTCCTTGAACCTGCTTCCTCCTGAGCAAGATGTTGAAGGCGAGACGCTAGCCGACAGACGAAAGCGCCTAGCGGCAGACGCCGACAAGGAGAACGAGATTTCGCTGCCCTCTGCAAGACCTGTCAGCGCAGCCTTTTCTGCGGAGCTGCTAAGTCAGTTTGACCCTGTGGAAGCCAGAAAACAAGAAGGTGTCGCCGATGGAAAGGACACGCAGGTAGCCAACGGGGCGCCGGAGGAGGAAGAGACACTGGGCCAGCGCCGCCGCCGCTTGCAAGCTGAGAAGGTCGCTCGCCAGCAGGAGATGGCACACGGCGCTACAACGACCGCTGGCACTGTGGCGGCAGGCACTACAGGGCACACCAAAGACCGCCGCATGAGTCTCGCAAGCGTCCTCGCGGTGCATCCGAGAAAGAGCCCGGATTTGCGAGTCCAGGAGCAAATGCGCCGAGAGGAAGACGAACGCATAGCGCGTGACAACGAGGCTAAACTGGCGGCCATGCGCCTTCAAATGCCCTCGACGTTATCTGTGCCCGGTGCTACACAGAAGCGAGGGTTCTACAATGGCGCGTACAACGACGGCAACGGAGGACGCGCTGGTAATCAGCGCCCAGTTTCTGCCCAAGTTCTTGGCCATGGTCAATTCAATCGGCCCAACGGCATGGCATTCAACAACGGACATCAGCAAGGCCTCTATATGAATCCATACACGGGCGGTAGCGTGAACACATTGGGCGCTATGAATATGTACAACAACGGCGTTTATGGTGGCATGCAACACAACAACCAGATGCAGATGCCACACAATCCCGGCTCGATGGATCGAGTTGAGGTCTGGCGACAGGGCGTCTTTCCTTGATGAGCTGAGGTTCGTCGCTGGCATGAGACACATGCTCTACAACAGACGCTGCACGGAATCCTTGCTCCGTTCTGTTCCAAGATACTTTTGAGGCTTGTGAAAGGCGCAACGAGGGAACAAACACGAATAAGATATAGCATCCACATAGCCTAGCATTGCGAGGCGTTTTGATTTGACCATTTACTTTTATTTGCCCCGCCATTCGGACATGCTCGCATACGAGCGCGGCGGCTCTCATCTTATGGAATTTAATACAACGACGGCGATGGCGGATTTTGAGCCAGGATAGATAGCCATTTTTAATAGTGTAGTTGGATAAATACATCTGTCATGAACAAACAGAAGAGTGTCCCCTTGACAGTGCAAGTGCAGCCGCCCAAACCAGAAGACGACGTACGCTATGCGAATCATGGTACTGCCTTGGTTACATGGCTTGGTATATTTACATGAATAAAATCAAATGCAGACGCTTTTATGCAAATGCTCATTAGAACCTCGCAAGATTCCCATTCTCATGCTGGGGCATCCTCGTCGTCGTGAATGTCCTTTTGCTCCGCCTGCTCCAGCGCGGCGTAGAGCGGAATCTCCGACAGCCTGACCATCTTGGTCTTCTTGGCGACCTTCCACGCGGCGAACGCCGCGGCGACGAGCGGGATGTCGAGGTACGACGAGACAAAGGCCTCGGCGCTCCAGTTGCCCTCGGTGAAGACGCGGAAGCCGGCGGTGAGCAGGATGACGACGCACATGGCGAGCGCCCAGCACGAGGCGTACGGGGTCCAGGTGTGGTGCCAGGGGAGGCGGCGGGCGGGGATGCCCTGGGCGCGGAGCGCGGCGCGCAGGCGGATGTGGTTGACGAGGATGGCGATCCACGAGACGAGCACGCCGGCGGCGGCGAGGCTGACGAGCCAGAAGAAGGCGGCGAGCGCGCCGCCGGAGAGGCTCATGAAGCTGAGGAGCATGAAGGCGGCGAAGAGCGCGACGCACGCGTACGGGACGCCCCAGGAGGTGGTGCGCAGGAAGACGGCGGGCGCCTGCCGCTTGAGCGCGAGCGCGTAGAGCACGCGCGTGCCGGAGAGGAGCGCCTGGTTGGACGAGGACCACGCCGACGTGATGAGCACGGCGTTGACGACGGACGGCACGGCGGGCAGGTGCGCGGCCTGCGCGGCGATGACGAACGGGCTCTGCGTGACCGAGTCGCCGCCGCCCTGCAGGCGCTCGTCGTCCGACGCGACGAGCATGCCGACGATGAGGATCGCGAGCATGTAGAAGAGCACGATGCGCAGGAACACGTTGCGGCAGGCCTTGGGGATCGCGCGCCGCGGGTTGCGCGTCTCGGCGGCCGCCATGGCGATGGACTCGACGCCCGCAAAGGAGAAGACGGCCGACGTCATGACGCTCCAGTAGCCGAGGAAGCGGCCCCAGTCGCCGCGGGCGATGTACTCGACAAAGGGGCCGGGCGTGCGCCAGTACCTGAAGTAGATGGCGGGCGTGCCGGGGACGCCGCCGAGGTCGATGACGAGCCCGAGGATGACGAGGAAGACGACGAGCAGGATCTTGAGCAGCGCGAAGACGAACTCGACCTCGCCAAAGACGCGCACGAAGCACATGCCGACCGCGACGGTGAGGACGATGAAGGTGACGATCCACACGGACGGGTTCACGTCGGTCCAGAACTCGAACAGCACGCAGATGGCCGTGATCTCGGACGGGATCGACAGCAGGTTGCCGTACACGAGGTTCCAGCCGACGGCGAAGCCCCAGGCCGGGTCCACGAGGAACTCGGCGTGCCGCACGAACGACCCCGTGACGGGCAGCAGCGCGCACACCTCGCCGAGCGCGAACTGCACGGCGCACACGACGAGCCCGACGGTCGCGTAGCCGAGCAGCGCGCCGAGCGGGCCGCCGGTGCGCACCGCGGCGCCGAGGCCCAGGAAGAGCCCCGTGCCGATGGCGCCCGCGATGCCGAGCATCGAGAGGTGCCGCTCGCCGAGGCCGCGCTTCAGGTCGCGCTGCTCGGCGGCCGTGACGAGGTCGGCGGCGGCGGCGGCGGCGGAGGGTTCGGAGGCGCCGCGGCCGCCGGGGATGCTGCCGTAGACCGGGTCCCCGTGGGCGGAGGAGAGCAGCGGCCGCCCGTGGCTGCTGGCGGGCGCGGCGGGCATGGCGGCGGTCGTCGTCGTCGTCTCGGCGGCGGCGGTCTTGAGGGACGGGGCCGAGGGCGTCGTCGTCTCCTCGTCGGCGAGGGACTTTTTCGACATTGGGGGAGAGATAATTTTGATCAAGTCTCAGGCGACGGGAGAGGGGGGGGGGGGGGGGGG
>LUFD01000397.1:0-16942 GCA_003025255.1 Cordyceps pruinosa
CACACACACACACACACACCATCACGCATAGTGTGCAGTGGCTTGCATGCGCCAGCACACAGCAACAACACGCCGAGGGATTTTTGTAGCTGTCTTGATTTTCAATGTCCTGTCTTCGGCCCAAAGAGATATTTGCGACGGCCCGCGACAATACATACCGCCCAGCTCGGCAAGCTAGAAAATAAGTTCGCTTGCCTATGCCCAGCTGGAGCCGGGGACCCCCGGCCAGCCTATCCAGAGCCGCCTCAACCCTCCCACACAGTAAGCCATCCGAGACGGTCCAGTAGCAAAGCGATATGTCACGAAAAACATAAACCGGGAAAAAAAAAAGGAAAATACCTACGCAATGATTCCGTTTTCCCAAGTCCCGGGCTCCTTTGTATTTTTGGGGCCAAGATGCCGACCCCCAATCATACGCGCCCGGTTCCCCATGAAGTCGTGGGATTGGGCGCCACGCGAGGAGGACTGGGAGCGGGGGACCTGAGGCTCTACATCCTGCGCCTTGCAGCGGGGACTGTCCGCTCGCTCGCTGCTTTTGCCCGATAGCGTTGCCGATTTTGATGGGTAATGCTCCCTTCTGTTCTAGGTGGTTTTGAGTTTTCGTGACTCGCCGGCAGGTGGCAAGGTTTCGGGCAGTCGGCCAGCCTGTTCATGTTTGGTTCATCGCTGCTGGACTGAAAACTTCATCCTCTCCAGGTGCGCCACGCCAGGACCCGGCAACGGAAAAATCTGCCAAATTCACCAACGAGATCAAGTAGCTGTCTGAAAATAGAGTTTCCAAAAGCCGCACCAGCCCATCGCCGACGAGCCGCAGGTACTCAGGCACGCCGACCAGCCACAATGTCTAAAGCGGCGCCGCAAGGCATGCGACGTTGACAGCAGGTACTGGGAAGCTCCCAAGCCGTCCCTGCCGATGTCCCGATCGTTTTATAAAAGCTCCCGTTGTTCTCCCATCGAGGCCCCGATGTTGATATTCTCCCTCCCTCCCCCCTCTCTCTTGATTCCCGTTTCCCGTCTCCCGTCTCCCGCTGCGGCTTCGATTTTCCACAACCACTTTCCATCACCACCTCGTCCACGCCACAACATCACCAACAATGGCCCCCCGACCCATCTTCACTCTTACACACCCGCGAGCGTGCTCGACGGCTTTTGAACGGGTATGTTTTGTTTGTTTGCCTCTCTCAAGAAAGGCACGCGGTTGCAATCGACTTGATCTCGTGACTGACAGCTTCTCCCCACCACCAGGTATTCATGACCCGTCGCGACATCCTCGAGTGCTCGCATGAGCCCTTTGCCGATGCCTTCTACCTAGGCCCGGAGCTCATGAGTGACCGCTTCAAGGATGAGGCTGCCGACCGCGGGTCCCTGGGCATGTCCAGCTCCGACACCTACCAGACCGTGTTGGACAGCTTTGACCAAATGCAATCTCAGGTACGGTTTCCTTCTTAGCAACGCTCTTCCATCACACTCTCTCCCCTTCCTTTTGAGGCTCTGGCTCGCCCAGCTTCCCCCCTATCCCTATCCCTCCCGTCATCTCTTCTAATGGTATCCCTACGATGCTGTTCGCTGCGCTTTGCCAACCAACCCACTGCTGAATATGTACTCACCTCTTCCTAGGGTAAACGCCTCTTCATCAAGGACATGGCATACTACCTCATGCAGCCCGAGAGCAAGCCCACCAGCATCGCGCCGTCCGTGAGCAGCCTCGCCGAGCCCGGCAACCCGACGGTACTGCCCCTCGATGTGCTGGGCAAGTTCCACTTCACCTTCCTCATCCGCCACCCGCGCCGCTCCATCCCATCATACTGGCGCTGCTGCCTCCCGCCACTGAGCGACCGCAATGGCTTCCCGTACTTCCTCCCGAGCGAGGCCGGCTACGAGGAGCTCGTCCGTCTCTTCGACTTCCTCCTCGAGAACGGCGTTACCGACAGGGACCACCTCACCGTCCTCGACGCCGACGATCTCCTCGACAATCCCGAAAAGACGATTCGCATGTTCTGCGAGCGCACCGGCATTGACTACAGCCCTTCCATGCTCGAGTGGTCCCCGGAGGACGGCCGCATCGCCACGGAGAAGTTTGCCAAGTTTGACGGCTTCCACGACGACTGCCTCCGCACCACGCGCCTTGAGGGCAGAACCCACGCACAGGTGAGCTAGCTTCCCTTGTGATGAGCCCCTCTATATAAGCAGCGTTGTTCCTAACCAGTCTGTTCCTGTAGAAAGTCTCAACGGTAGAGTCTGAAGACGCCGAGTGGCTCAAGAAATATGGCCCCGAGGCGCAACAGATTATCCGCCAAACTGTCAATGACAACATCCCTTACTACGAGTATCTGAAGCAGTTCTGCATGAAGGCCTAGACACCCTCAACCGGGTGTTCTTGGACCGGCGTTTGCATTCAGCTCTCCCCTGACATGCTTTAATGATTTGAACGATTCACTTTTACCCCGTTTCGCAAGGTCCCAGCTGCACACATACACAGTCGGGTGCTCCTGGACTTTGCTCTGTTCAAAGGGTGGCCTTGCACGGGATGTTATGCCTGGGTTACGGGAGGATTTTTCTTTTTCCGGTTTGATGCGGAACCGATTTGTGTCTATTATTACAATATTTTGTTCTTCTGCGCGCTGGTCCGCCCAGCTGTGCATCACCTCCTTTGTACATGCCCACCCCTGTTGCCCGCGTAGACGCTCCCATGCACCAGGAGCCCATGTTTCAGTCCCACGCCCAAGTTGTGTGAAATGTGTCGTAGCGCAAGTCGTAGCGAGTCCACTGAATCTATTCGTACAGTCGTCCGTTTCCAGCGTCCTCTCTCTCTAGTTTGGTATACAAGAAACATCCCTTTGCCTCACGCCGCAGCCTCCGCCTCTGTCGGAAGGACTTTCTCCGCAGCCGGTTGAACAGGTTGAACCATCTCAGAGTGCGTGACATTTTGCGTCCACTTCTGCGCGTAGCCTGCGTCCAGAATGTTGGCCCAGCTGACCGTGACCTCCATCAGCCTCCCGGGGCCTTTGTGCTCCGCAGCGTGGATCTTGTTGCCGGCGCCGGCGCCGCCCAGCACGGCGGCCATGTCGGCGACCGCGTTGGCCTTTTGCGCGTTGATGGCCCTGCCGCGCTCGGCCCGGCTGCGCGTGAAGCGGGGTTCCGGGCGGTCCTCGGCGGCGCGGCGGGCGGCGGCCTTCCTCTCGGCCTCGGTGTACTCGATCGGCGTCTTGTAGAGCAGGGCGTCGTCCCAGGCGACCTCGTGCAGGTGCTTGAGCTCGCGCAGCTTCTGGAAGACGGTGCCGCCGACGGCGCCCGCGCCCCGGGGGAACGCGATGCGGGCCATGGGCGCCCAGTAGTCCTTGCGCAGCTTGGCGGGCTTCGTCTTCTTGCCGTTGTACGGCAGCTGCTTCATGTCGTGGACTCCCTAGAAGTGCAAAGAACGTTCTGTTAGCTTCTAGAGTGCTTGAACATCCTGGTGGCGCCTTGGAGGCGGGCAAAATGTGCGTGGTTGTGCCATTGGAATGTGTGTGTGTGTGTTTTTTTATCGCGCATACATCTAACGTGGCATTGAAGCTGTAGATTATTTGGTCGGTCCGGCGATGGGCAAACACCCAGATGTTCTCGCCGTGGCCCTTGGGCCCCTGAAAGGCCATCGGGTTCGGGGGCCGCTTTGCTCCGTGGACGTGGCGCTGGCACAGCCGTGTGATGCCAGGCAATTGGCCCACGCGGACCCTTTGTGCCGCGTTCATTGTTGAGGTCGCTGGTTGTCGCAAAGCAGTCGCGATATCCGTACGTAGGACGCCCAGCCCAAAGACAGAAAAGTCCGGAGCGCAGAAAATGGGTCATGTGACCGTGTACAACGGTTGCACCAATCAGAGCCCGGCACAGCTGCGGACAACTACAACGAGGAACCAGTACGTGATTCACAGCATAGCAAGAAAGACAAAGATACTAAAGAAGGCCTCCCTTCCTCTCATTGTTTCGGGCAGCGAGAGTCTTTGTACACGCGCCGTCAAAGCTACCCTGGCCTGGGAGAATAAACACCAGTGGCAAGATGCGCAGCATCACTGCGCACAGCGAGTGACTGCTGAGAGCTAGGTACACCGTTCCACCGTTAGCGCCCAACGGCCCCACTAAGCATCGGAAACTTCCATGTACCACCCACTTCTGTACGCTTCAGGTAGCTTCCAGGGCATTGGAGGGGCCGGTAGGTCAGACCATGATCTGAGCCTGTCAGTGTTAAATTCTATCACGACGGCCCGACGTCTTCCTCTTCAGTTTTGCTCATTCACACACACACACTCGAACCCCTCCGTGCTTATTGCATGCCCAAAACTGTCGAAACCGAGGTCCACTGGTTTGAGCCTCTCCCAAGCCACTCCAGAGTCGACCCCAAGCTATCTACCTACCCACACAGACAATTCGTTCGCCATGTCGGCAGGCACGGATTACACAGACCGGGCGCAAAAGGCCGTGGAGGATGCCATGGCCTTGGCCGAGCAATATGCGCACTCGCAACTTGTGCCCGTTCACCTGGCCGTCGCGCTGCTTGAGCCGCCCATCGACCAGTCCAAGGACCAGCAGAATGCCCCTCCCGGCGCCATCGTGACCCTGCTTCGCCAAGTGATCGAGAGAGCACATGGCGACCCTCAGATGTTCGACCGGGCTCTGAAGAAGACACTGGTTCGTCTGCCGAGCCAGGATCCTCCCCCGGAGCAGGTCTCCATCGCGCCGCAGTTCCACGCCGTGCTGCGAAAGGCCGCGGAGCTGCAAAAGCTCCAGAAAGATACCTACATTGGTGTCGACCACCTCATCACGGCCCTTTCCGAGGAGCCGAGCATCCAGACGGCCCTCCGCGAGGCCAACATTCCGAAGCCAAAGTTGATCCAAGATGCCGTCCAGGCCATCCGCGGAACGAAACGAGTCGACAGCAAAACCGCCGACGCCGAGCAGGACAATGAGAACTTGGCAAAGTTCACCATCGACATGACGGCCATGGCCCGCGACAAGAAGATCGACCCAGTGATTGGCCGAGAAGAAGAGATCCGCCGAGTCATCCGCATCCTGTCCCGCCGTACCAAGAACAACCCCGTTCTCATTGGCGAGCCGGGTGTGGGAAAGACCACCGTTGTGGAAGGCCTTGCCCAACGAATCGTCATTCGCGATGTCCCCGACAACTTGAAGAGCTGCAGACTGCTCTCGCTCGATGTTGGATCGCTCGTTGCGGGTGCCAAGTTCCGCGGTGAATTCGAGGAGAGAATGAAGGGCGTGCTGAAAGAAATCGAGGCCTCCAAGGAAATGATCGTGCTCTTTGTCGACGAGATTCATCTCCTCATGGGCGCTGGTGCAGCTGGAGAAGGCGGAATGGATGCCGCCAATCTTCTTAAGCCCATGCTGGCCCGTGGCCAGTTGCACTGCATTGGTGCTACCACCCTGGCCGAGTACCGAAAGTACGTCGAAAAGGATGCAGCTTTTGAGCGTCGCTTTCAGCAAGTTCTCGTCAAGGAGCCCTCCATCCCCGAGACTATTTCCATCCTTCGTGGTCTCAAGGAAAAGTACGACCGCCACCACCGCGTCACGATTAAAGATAACGCGCTGGTCGCCGCTGCCAACCTGGCCGCCAGATACCTCACCAGCCGGAGACTTCCCGATTCGGCCATCGACCTGGTCGACGAGGCTGCGGCGGCTGTGCAGGTTGCACGCGAGTCCCGGCCCGAAATCATCGATTCCAACGAACGCAAACTGAGCCAGCTCAAGATTGAGATTGCCGCTCTCGAGAAGGAGCACGACGAAGCATCCCAGGCGCGTCTGATGCAGGCGAAGAAGGAAGCCCGGAATGTCGAAGAGGAGCTCGAGCCGCTGCGCGAAAAGTATCGCAACGAAATCGAGAGAAGCGAGGACATTCACAACGCCAAGGTCAAGCTCGACGACTTGGAGAAGCGCCTGGAGGACGCAACGAACTCTGGGGACCACCAGAAGGCTGCGGATCTCAAATACGGAGCCATTCCTGAACAGAAAAACGTCATCAGGGACCTTGAAAAGAAGAAGGCCGCTGCCGACGCCGCCCTTAACGAATCTAGCACTGACACTGGTGGCTCCATGGTTACTGACACCGTGGACGCCGACCAAATCAACGAGATCGTCGCGCGCTGGACCGGCATCCCCGTGACGCGACTCCGCACGTCCGAAAGGGACAAGCTCATCTACATGGAAAAGGCGCTCAGCAAAGTCGTCGTCGGCCAGAGGGAGGCCGTCAAGTCGGTCGCCAACGCCATCCGGCTGCAGCGGTCCGGCCTGGCCAACCCCAACCAGCCGCCGAGCTTCCTCTTCTGCGGGCCGTCGGGCACCGGCAAGACGCTGCTGACCAAGGCGCTCGCCGAGTTCCTGTTTGACGACAGCCGCGCTATGATCCGCTTCGACATGTCCGAGTACCAGGAGCGGCACTCGCTCAGCCGCATGATCGGCGCGCCGCCCGGCTACGTGGGCCACGACGCCGGCGGGCAGCTCACCGAGGCGCTGCGGCGCAAGCCCTTCTCCATCCTGCTCTTCGACGAGGTGGAGAAGGCGGCCAAGGAGGTGCTGACGGTGCTGCTGCAGCTGATGGACGACGGGCGCATCACCGACGGCCAGGGCCGCGTCGTCGACGCCAAGAACTGCATCGTCGTCATGACGTCCAACCTGGGCGCCGAGTACCTCACGCGGCCGGGCAGCCGCGAGGGCCGCGTCGACGCGCCCACGCGCGAGCTGGTCATGACCTCGCTGCGCAACTACTTCCTGCCCGAGTTCCTCAACCGCATCAGCTCCGTCGTCATCTTCAACCGGCTCACGCGGCGCGAGATCCGCAACATCGTGGACCTGCGCATCGCGGAGATCCAGAAGCGCCTGCAGGACAACGGCCGCAGCGTCACGGTCGACGTCTCGGAGGAGGCCAAGGACTACCTCGGCCACGCCGGCTACTCGCCCGCGTACGGCGCCCGCCCGCTCGCGCGCCTCATCGAGCAGGAGGTCCTCAACAAGCTCGCCATCCTCATCCTGCGCAACAGCATCCGCGACAAGGAGACGGCGCGCGTCGAGCTCGACGACGGCCGTATCGTCGTGCTCGCGAACCACCGCGACAGCGACGCCGACGAGGACGAGGACATGATGGACGAGGAGGACGCCCTCGACGAGCTCGACATGGACGACGGCGACGGCGATTTTTACGACTAAGGGGGCGGCGGAATGCTGGAATGGCAGATGCCGCCGCTGCTGCTGTTGATGGACTATTCTTGTGTATCCACGTCGTAAACGGACGGATACAACTAATGATTTGCTCTTTTCGGCGTTGTTTGCTGCGCGTTATGATTGTTCTTACTATTTTGATTATGAAAAGCAACACATGCATATATACAGCCGTTCTCTTATAGAACGCATAATAAAGAAAATTGATAAATCAAATGGTTATTTATAAAAGTGATTGTGAAATGACTTTTTCTACGTTGAAACTACATTAAACCTCTGCGCGACAAGCAGCCTGGTCGTTTCCCAGGCCTGCCCCCGAGCGGCAAGGATGTGTCTGTCCTTTGAGCGACACCGGTCCGTTCGCGGCTCTGATTGGGGGACGCAGGGGACGTCTTGATATCCTATTGCAGACTCTGTTGTTGAATATGTTACGGCCTCTCTGCTGGCCTGTAAACACTATCTCTGGTGGCTCCTCCGCCACATAGCTAAATCATAAAACGCCAGTAGAAAATGCGGTATAGCAACCAATATGCCGTTGTTTGAAATGCGTCGTAGGTGGTGATTATGGCATTTATCTGCTTCCTTGGCAAATGCGTGTTTCTTTTTTTCGTCTCTCTTCATGGGAGTCCGAGCAGGACGCCGTCGTCGCCGATCCAGCCAAAGTCGTCTGTAAACATGGACCAGTCAATCTCCTGGAACGGGTCTGAGCCTATGGTCATGGGGTGCGGCATGTTGCTCGGCTGGCCGACAGATGTCGGCGCCGGTTGCAGGCCCGTAGAAGTCGGGACGCCCTTTTCGTCGGCGGGTTGCTTGGAGGCGCTCTGCGCCTGTCTCTCCCGCGTCCTCAGTGAGCCATCTGCACGCTGTTAGCATCATCTGCAACGTTTTTTTTTCTTCTTCCTGACTTCGCCGTTGCCAGGTAATCAGACGCGGGTTCCTATCAAACATACGGATGAGTTCATCGGCCCTGTTTGCCGCGGCGGCCGTCTCGCTGTTCATCTGTGCGGCGCGGAGACCGCTCTTGAAGAGCGACAGGCACCAGAACGACAAGCCGACGCCGAGGCGGTCGGACCAGGCGCGGGGGCCGACCTCGATGCGCGGGATGAGGTGGCGGACGGACCAAAAGGTCTCGATGATGACGCCAATGCGGTGCGGGAGGTCGCTCTCCTCGACGGAGCAGCGGTGGAGCACGGCGGCGGCGTGCTGCGCCAGCAGGTCGGCGTCGCCGGGCGAGATGTCGGGCGGCGCGGACGTCGAGTACAGGATGGCGGTGACGATGCAGGCGGCGTCGATCAGGCTGCGGAAGACCTGGTTCGTGGCGTGCGTGAGGAACTTGCTGCGCGACTCCTGTTCCAGCACGGTGCTGATGAGGCGCCGCGCCGTGCCGAACGCGCGGAGATAGTTGACGCGCTGGACGTGTGGCGGCGCTTCGGGGTTGGCGGAGAAGTAAAAGGTTTGGATCTCGAGTAGCGCTGAGAGGGACAGGACGTGAGTCAAGTCTATTCTGGTGTTAGTGGGAGCGTAAATGACACCGCGGGGTGAGGCGGCCACGGACCAGTGTTGGACTGAATTATCGCAGGTCGCAGCGTCTCGAATTCTTGCTCCCATCGTGCAACTTCCGAGCTAGGAGCTTGCCCATGGCTAGATGCATGCACCGCCATCGCGGTATGGAAGCGATTCAGGAATCTGTAGAGGTCGAACATGGATATTAGATCGGTCCAGAATGGCGAGTCCAGGGACGCACGGCACTGCGTGTCGTCGTGCTGGATAGAGGGTGGTGGGTGACCACTCGTCGTTGATATTCTTGTTGTTTTATTAGCAAGGAGTGGTGCTGCTGAACGGATCCTCATATTCATACTTTTGTGCAAGGACGCAGCAGGCCATCCAGGTCGAGGCGGCTTCCTCGTCGGAAAATAGGCGGCCCTTGCGCGTGCCAACACAAAATTGCTTGTGGTTGCCACGGCCAGTGTGTACTCCAATCATCATAATGCCTGTCATGACTATACTGACATATGTCGTGGATGAATCTGTCAAGAGTCGGATGACGGGCAGAGGCCACGCGCAGAGGAACAGTGCCGCATGGGCAGTTTCTAGCGTCATGACCGAGTCCATCAACGTTTTCGATATGTCCTTCTCGACATGGTCTACCAAAGCGCGGAAAAAGACGCGATCTGTGGTGTATCGGCGACAGGTCACGCATATGATTACCCAGAACAGCGTCGGGCTGGCATCGTAGCAATCATCCGGATCCCGCTTCCGCAGGATGGGCAGCGCGGGGTGGAAGCATTGCAAGAATCTGGGATGGTTCGTAAGGCAGGGCATCAATGGCACACTCATCCGGGTTACTTACTTGTTGAAATACCAGTCAATGTCGTCGCCAGAGACCATATGCTCCCCCAGCATCCGGGCCTCGGTGGGGCCGGTCTTGGGGCGCTGGTCGGGGAGCCGTGCGGACGGCGCCGCAGCAGCGGCCGACGGCTCAGAAACCGGCGTCGGCGCTTGCGGTATGGATTGCGCAAAGGCACGGCTGTGGTTCTCTGATGGGTTTGGGAAGGGCACGCGCGGGCTGGGCGGCGTCCATTTCGTGTCGGCGCCCTCGGTCCCGTGCGGATGGACCACCTGCTTGATGGACCGGAGCTCCTGCTCCAGCTGCTCGAGCTTGCTGCGCACGCGTCAGCTGCCTGGGCAAATGAAAGAAGACAATTCCTGCATGGTCGCTTACCTTCTCTTCGTTATGCGCTTGTGAAACTTATCCACTACACATGAAATCTGGAGTTTGGCGCATCTCTGACACCGCTGGCCGGGGACGGTGCTAGATCGACAGCGGACCTGACACGCAAAAAAATACGCAAGACAGCTTGTAAGTCTAAAAATATCCTTGGCAGCGCTGAGCGCAAACAGGAACCGCAAAACTGCCGCTTCTTGGCACAGCGGCCCAGACAGCAAACAGGCTCGCGGGATCTCTCCCCGGGGGGCAATGGCACGGCACACACCTTGGAGTTGCGACAGTTGACGCAGGCTACGTTGCGCCGCGTACGGTCTTCGCTATGTGGTGAAGCTGACGACGCTGCATCCGCCGAGGGTGGCGTGGGGGCCATCGGGGGACGTGTCTCTGCTGCCGCGGTTGGCCCTGTTCACGGCATGGCCTCTGTGGCGCTGTTGGATGGAAGAGAGATGGCCACACTCCTGACAGGTTCTTTTTGCTAAATGCCAAAAGAGAACTGTTGCGCCGGGCTGGCCGTTCCAGGTTTTGGTGGGAAAGCCGCCCGCCACAATTCAAAAGCGCTGTCGGGCTAAACATCGCCGGCGTCACGTGCAACCTACGTATGCGCTTTTCAGCAGCAACCAAACTTCTCCGTGCCAGGCCCTCTTCCTTGTCGCGTATTATCAGGCTTCGGGTGCTTGTTCGATCTCGTGCTTCTGCAACTATGCATTTCTGATCATGGCACACACGTATGTAGCTGTCATGTTGTGATGGATTCGTCTGCTATCCTGTGGGGGCAAATGTCTGTGCCTGCATCGCCTGGTATGGGCTGCCGGGCTTAGCAGACTCGCTACCAAACACCAACATCCGGCCAGACTGCTGGACGCTTCGGTTCTCAGTCCCCTGCTGTCGCCGCGCAGCCTTCACTACTTCTTCCTTTTGCCGTCCTTCTTTGCACTGCTGCCACCCACAGGCGTGTCTGTCGCTGGATTGCTTCTGTATCCGGATTGCATAACAACACTAAGCAGCTTCCACAAAATCCAGGCAAACCCAATGGATATGGCAGCCGTAGTTCCAGTTCCAACCCAGTCCGATGCACTGGCGTTCAAGACCGGGACTGACAGACCGCTCATAAGCCGGCTGTCCATGACGCGGTTCCCACCATGCCCGCGTGGGTGGACATGCCAAAATACTGTCCCGTCTTCAAATAGATCATCATATCCGAGATGGACCCTATCAAATGGGCTTTTGGTAAAATCTGCTGGCTTTACAGGTTCGCACGCCCAGAATACCGCAGGGAATGGAACCTCAATATCTTCAAGTCCCGTTGAAGACGGTTTTAGATAGCGGAGGTGGAGAGGAACCTCTGCTGTCCACGCGTCGGGGTACGCACGCAGCGTAGGAGGCGCAAGCTGCAGCAAGACCGTCGAGCCCCAGACTGACGTGGTGTATTCTGGGGCTTCAAGATCGACGGGATGGCTCGTGTACGGAGCCGCTGTCAGGTTCTTGGAGGCTAGAAACAGATCGTCGGCAAGCTGGTACCTATCCGCAAAAATCGTCCTCGGCAACGTGAGGTACGCGTACATTTTGCAGCTGCCCTCGTCGACTGGCGGCTTGTTGGAGTCAAAACCCAACTGCATCGTTGGGTGAAGACCGCTGGGCGTCGCGAACCGCGACGAGAAGGACGCATGGCTGGCTCTGTGACGAGCTGGGAAAGCAAAAAATACCGGACTTTTTTTAGTTTGCTCTCTGAGCACGGTCAGGGTGCCAGAGACACCAAGTTCATGCGGCTTCATGTTGGGCGGCTCGTCCAAGCCCATGATGCCAACTTCGGTGCGTCGATTGTCGGCGGCTAGTGCGACTAGGCTTTGGCTTCGCAGCGGCCAGAATACTGTCAGTTTGACTGTTTGCTCATCTGCGTCATATGTTATATCAAGCGAAGCGGCGATATCCAGTCCTCGGACCCTTGCTTGGCATTCTGAGTCAACTTCGGTACAAAATGTGGTCGAAAAATATGACATAAAACCGCTCAGGTTTTCTACATGCTGGTAGAAATAACGACCTGCTGTAGCTTGCCGCGACTTTTGCTTCGACTCCGTAAAGGTCTGCTTCAAATATAAGCGACCGCTTTTGCATCATCGTTTTGGGGGGTTTACCTCTTGTGACTGGCACCCAACGGGTCCAAAGGCTTGTAGCAGAGTGCACAATTTTGAACTGGAACCGAATTAGCGTTTTCTGGCTTTTCGTTGCATTTCCAACATACGTGTGTGGATTGGTTTGTGTTGCTGATGTATAGGAGACATGAAGCCCTGGCGATATACGAGAGCTAAACGGGCTTATGGTGTTCTGTTGCCGTGAGCTGGCCCATCGAACCTGCAGAGAGCTAAAATCGTGCAAAACAGAGGCGATATTGGCTGGCATCTCATCTATTGGAATGGTGAATCTATCTTCACGCATGGTATTGATGGTAGGGCCAAGCAGGCCGGTGGATTGCACGTCGAAGTCTTTCGGGTCAAGCTCACCCCCTGGCGGGTGGACGAAGGTGATGCGCTCCTTCATCGTGGCGTGGTGTGTTTAGGCTGCGGGCGGCTTGGCACCACTTGATTCATGAATGGGCAGCAGATGTAGGGGCTGAGATGCCGGGCTGGCTGAACCTGGCTGCCTGGGAGCTGTGGAAGCAAGGGGAGAGGTTGTCCGGATGATAGATGGATAGCTGGACCGGAGCTGGTGTGAGCGGGTTCCACACGAGCTTCAGGCAGCCTACCCTGGAGCTCGAGATGACCAAGACAAGGCAGATGCGAAGATACGCGTTGCAAGCGGATATGGTGCATCTCGTGTGTTTTTGAGCGAAACGACCGTCTCTATTCGTGTTCGGCTTCTGTTCGGGGCCGTGGCAACGAGTTTTCGGGAGGTATTGCAGTGGGCGGCGTTGGGCATACAGGTAGGTAGCCCGTCGACAGCAAGGACTCGAGCGCGACAGACAGGCGCCAAAGCCCGTCATGTTGCCAGCATATGCAAGATACAGCAGATTCTTGTGCATCCTGATCTAATCTCTTCCCACTCTCGACTACTACTGGCAGACATCGCCTTCACGATTCAGAGGATCGGCGCCGATCCAATTGCACACCCACAGCCGGTGTGCCAAAGGACAGACCGAGGGCAACTGACGCTAGGCCTCTTTGGGGACCGAGATGTGAGGCATGGCCATTCCGCCTCGTCAAGGAGCCTTTCCGTCACGCACAGCCTTCTTCATCCTCGTTCATTTCCTCCCGAAATATTATTCGAGCCGTCTTCATTTAATTCTCCCTGGTCATTGGTTTCTGCTGGCGACAAAACCTCCTCGTGAGATTGATGGCCCTCCACTCTCACACCCAGACACCACGCAGCCGCTGTCCGACTCGTCCTCGACAATGAGCGACGACCAACCCTATGTCACAATTCGTGCCCGCCAGCCCGCGGGGGGTCTAGGCGCACGGAATGGTGACCCATCCGTATGTCCACAAAATGCAACATTGCATATTGTCTCCCTCCTGTCTATACGGGCCAACTCTTGGCTAAATACCGCTCTCTTCCGCCTGCCTCCTGGCGATATAGGCCAACTTCAGCAACGGCACAATGCAGCCCAGATCAGCCACTCATGACATCAGCCGTACAAGCTTCCACGTCAAGCACATCAGCCAGTTTGCAAAACGACTAGAAGATGCAAGTAGAAACCCGGCCTCGACGAGGAGCAGCTGCTAACGAGCCACACCCAGTCTGCCGCGCGTGCTTTTCCTAACCGTGGCCGCTCGTCGCAGCGCTACAAAAAGGTGGAAGCCCTCCTTCTTCACTGGGGCTCCGATGACCTTTTCGTACTGCCAGAGTTGGAGGACTTGCAAAAGTGCCTCAGCGAAGACTATGCCTTTGACACGGACATCTTTGCGATCCCGTCGGAAAACTCGCATCTCGAGCTGATGATGCGAGTTGGACAGCTGATCAAAGAGCACGAGTCACCCGATACGCTATTCTTGGTATACTATGGTGGCCATGCTAGAATAGATGAGTCGCGTCAAAGCACATGGTGCGCGTAAGTATCGGTCGATGGTGATGAGCCCCTGAAGCGGAGAAGCTGACATCGACATAGCACCCGAGAACCTAGCTCTTCCTGGTTACAGTAAGGAACGCTCATGAAATTTTCTTTCAATTCGACTAACCACGTCAGGTGGTCTGCCATTCAAACACTCCTTGAGCGCTCCAAATCGGACGTTCTCATCCTACTAGACTGCTGCGCTGGCGCAGCGAGCGCAACCTTCCCCACTGGAAACAGCATCACCGAGACGATATCTGCGTCGAGTTGGGACGCCATCGCTCCAGATCCAGGTCGCTATTCCTTCACCAATGCCCTGATAGAAGTCTTGCAAGAGTGGAGGTCGCGAACCTTTTCCGCGGCCATGTTGCACGCCGAGGTGCTAGCTAGGCTAAAGCATCCTCGTCCCATCACCATCAACGGCAAGCTATTTGAAGCCCGGTCGACCCCAGTGCACTTTATGATGACGGCAAACCATAAAGCTCCGAGTATCGAACTGTGCAGCACCAGGCAGGCGCAAAAGCTGCCCCTGTCGCCGCCATCGCCGCCATTACCTCCGTCTCCGCCACGGCCCAGCCACGGCTCCGGTGCTGATCCGATGGGCATTACTCGAGGGCCGTGTCTAAACCCCACTCCTAGAGCACCTGTATCTAACGACCCAGATGAAGATACGCCGCATGTGATGATCTCGTTGGCATTGGAAGATGACCAGAGGCTCGATATCAACGCCTGGGAGCAATGGCTGAACTCTTTCCCCTCGCTTGCCAAGCATGTCAAGGTTCAAGGAGTCTTTAAAAGTCATTCGACTCTGCTTCTTGTATCCATGCCTGTTATGATATGGGACCTGCTACCAGAAGATCACGCCACATCATTCGTGGCTTTCATCAGATCCAATAATCTTGCTATGCCGAAGAATACTCAGCCGCCGCCAACAGTGAGAGCAGCGACGCAAGCCCGCCAGTCCCAAGCCGGCAGAACTGACACAGAGTCTTTTGTCTCGGGCGTTTCAGGCACCACGTTTGCAGCGGCAGATCATGTATACGACCGCAGACCTAGGGCGCCGTCCGGCCTTGGCCATGGCTCAGCTGGAACTATGACCAGAAGCGAACTGCCCTCTGTTTATCCGACAACCTTCAGTGCTCCAGGGTCACCGATCTTGTCTTCACCAGGAGGCTCAAACATTCAGCCACTTCGACCGGTGGATTCTAGCCTATCCCTCCAAGCCTTGCAACGCCAGCCATTGTCCGCCTCCCCTCCCGAAAGTTCTGGGGTCTCGAGAGAGATTATCCTCAATCAGCAACAGGCAATGCGACGCACCGTGTTTGGCGACAATGTTCCTGAACCGAAACGCTTTGCCAGTCACGTAGAGAGAAGACTGGAGGAATACTATCAAAATGAGCCCCTACCCAATGACGCGCAGAGCGCAATGCTAGCCTCGAATTTAGGCATCGAACTATGGCACCTTGAGGTTTGGTTCCATCATAGGCGCGAGAGAGATGTTGTGTCAACTCGGTTTGCAAGCATGAAACTCAAGGATACATCACGCGGGGGCAATGACGGACCGCGCATGATTCTCCCGACGGCTCTTTCTGAGTTGCTGGAGCTCTCCTTGCCCGGCCAGATTCTACCATTTGATCTTCGCTCGGAAAATGAGTTCAACAGATCACATTTGTCCGGAGCGTTGAACCTACGGGCCCCGCAGTCATTCCTACGAATAGCACCGCTTGATATAATAGAGCGATGCTTCAATGAGCAGGAAGGCCGAAGGGCATTTGCCGCACGCATGGGCTGCAAGTGCATACTATTCTACTCGAAGGGCATCGATTCTCCATCCGGGTGCCCTGCAGCTGGACTTTTACTTGACAAGCTGCGCTCGAGCGGCTGGTTTGGCGAATGCTTTATCTTAAAGGGCAACTTCCGTGAATTCAGCGTCTCGTTCGACAAATTCATCGTCGGTTCCAAGGCCACACCAGAAGCCAAAGCTTGGTCCAATAAGTGGCAAGACATGGTCCCATCCGGCTCTGCTGAGGTAGAGAGCAAGCAGAAATACGTACAATGGTTGGATGACCGTCGAGCAGAAGACGGGCAACAGCTACCTCCGCCTACGCCGGAGCAGCTGGCGGAACGAGCAGAGCGCCTCGAGAACCAAGAGCGCGAGCTTGAGGCCGAGTTCAGAGCGCAGCACAACGACTTGTATCGGAAAGCGCGAGATCTACAGGCTGACCACGAGGCGCGGTCCACCGGCGCAGGCGCCGAAATGGTGGAATATCTAGACCGCGGCCTAGGCAAGCTGCGAGGCGAGCTGGCGCATGAGCAGACACAGCCAAGAGCGTACCAGAACGTCGCCAGCTCCTCCAAGATGTACGCGGATGACTACGCAGGCAAAGTATATCGCAGCGCTACGGATGAGACGGACGGCTACGTGGAAGTACCTAGGGCAGGTGATGTTCGGCCATCACCGGGACACACCGCGCGTCCATCATCGGAGACAGGGAGTCCGCAGGAGGACACGACGCGGCGTGGTCGGAGCGGCGGTAGCGGGTTGCTAACCAAGGTATTTAGACGGTCTTGAAAATTACAATAGATTTATCTGAGGAGCACTGGCGGGTCTGCTTTTGGCATTCTTGGAATTCGTTTCCTTCGCATCATTTGTTTTACTACATAGACAGCTCACACTTTGGCCCCTAATGTTACACCTGGCGCTTTGTTCTCGAATATTTTGACAGAGACTTTGAGAAATTGGCACCGGTCAGGTGGTGGATGTGACTGTGATTCATTGAAGGTCAAGGAGCAATCACAGATACGCCGTCCTCCGGTCTTGGTCAGACAGCAGCCCTGACGTAGGGCAGGATCGGGTCCAGGGCGGTATTACCGCTGAGAGACACGAGATTTCTGCAGTGACACAATTCCTATTCAGGAAATCCTCGCGAAGTGGCTGACTTCGTAAACAAGGTGAACAAGGGGGGGGGGGG
>LUFD01000397.1:17036-29633 GCA_003025255.1 Cordyceps pruinosa
TACCAGCGAGGCGGGTGAGCAAGCGTTACACGCTGGAATGATGGGCGTGTGAGCACTTTTGACAGCCTCTGGCGTCGGCCCCCCCTCTCCTGTCCCGCGCTGGTGTCGGATACATGCCATGCGGCGGTAAGTGGGAGCAGTATTTGTGCGACGCACCTCGTTCACTCCCCCTTCTCGCTTCATTGGTCCGCAAGGAAGGAGGGAATGCGCCATGCGTCTCGCGTTACATGCGGCAGGTTCGCTCAAAAGGAATGACACGAGGCTTGGAGAGACACCCGCGGGCGGGTGAAACGGCGCAGGCAGAACATGCATCCGCTGGCCCTGCCGGTGCAAGCCACGCACACTTGTCATAATAAGACGGGTGCATTTGGTCAAGGTACATGTACACTGTGTCACAGCGCGGAGGGGGGAAGAGTCAGCTGGCGCAGGGGAGTGGACAATGGAAGTGATGCGGCTTCGCTGACCCTGCGATTTCGTCCCAGGTGGTGAGATTGCGCGTGGGACAAGAGAACAGCTGCAGGCAGGAATACGAAGAGCATGCCATGCTGACCGCATCTTCCGAGCAAGGATGAAATCTCGGCCGCCTGGTTAAAGAGTTTGCGTGGCAGTTGCACGGTACGTAATGGCACCCGGTGTGTGGTCGTAGGCTCGACGACTTATTGCTCCAATGAGTGGTAGCGGCGCTGTTGCACGACAGTCATCGTCCACATGGCCTGAGAGTCATGCGTATTTTGCGGGAGGGAGACACAAAGCGATGATCATCTACTCATACCATTGGAATGGGCAAAGAGTTGGCTTACTGGGACGGCAGAGGGAGCTGGCGTCGAGCTGTCTCTACCTTCTCACGCTGTGATGCGCGGACTGGGCGGCGGTTGAGGCACTTAGCCCGGCACATGAGCAATGTGGAAGAGAATGCAGTTGTAGGTAGGTGTTAAGCAACGCAAGGCAAGTATTTTCCTACTTTCAGTCAAGCCCAAATCGTGGTAGAAGGGTAGAAACATTTGAGAAGCGCAGGCAAGCTCCAAATCGGCGAGACTGCATTTGTGTCTGGCCTGGACGGTATTGGGAGGCTCTCCAGACAGTGCAGGACCTGTCGAATATGTCCTTTGCCCTTTACTTTTCCCCAGTAGCAAACATGCAATTTGAACTGGTCATTTTGCCAAAATGCATATGAAAAGTCAAAACCAATAGCGCATATCCTCGACGTGATAGGTCAGTTATTTCTCTGAGACCCTGTCACGCCAACGTAGCTTTTTCGACCAATAATCAGGCCAAGAGGAACAGCCTCTCGTATCTGTCGTCTCTATTTTCAATTTTTCTGACATTTGACATGTTACAAAGCGCTTGTTACGTATTGCAATGTGTCAGATCCCGTGCAAGATCTAGAACGTGGCAGTCTGCCCCCAGCAGGGCACGCGCACTGCCCAGGCGTTCGTCCTCTCAGTCGCGACCGCTCCCAACAATGTACAGCAGGGAGAGCACCGCATGTGCGAGGCCCAACATTGTCGCTCTGCGTCCATGCGTTTTGATTTCTCGCCCAAAGTCCCTGCTTTCGTGGCTGGCTGAACGTCGTCACGGTTCCTCCCTTGTGGCAGGAAAGACCGCCGGCGGTATGCACGGGTATCGCGGGCGGATCTTAGAGATGACAAGGACACGGCCGTGGCGAGGCCGAGTTTTGTGACAGAGGAGACGTGATGCTCGCGCTGACTGTTTATAACTGAGACTGCGGCAATGTAGCACTGCAAGTGTACGAGGAACCCCCGACTTCAACAACCAAGATACTTGGCGGTGGAGGCGAGGGAGAGATTGGCTTGTGCCGCGAGTCTTGCTCTGCGGGCCTCCTCGCCCATTGACGGCTTCTCGGCAGTTCTGAAGCCGAAATATGACAGGTAATGGCCATGCTGGCGGCGAGCAGAACGGTAGCTTGTTCCGGGCAGCATCTGTCGAGACACGCCGCGTAGGGCTCCAGGCTAGCGAGGGCGACAACGGTCGCGCAGGCTGTCGCAGAATATGCGTGTTTCACACTCGCATGGTCCCCGACTAGGGAAGCTGCTCTGGCGTGGGAATGTGCCCGCTTCGGGGGCTATACAGACCTGTCTCTCGTCCCCGTCACGGCCGCGGCTGAACGAACGCACCATGTATTACGTGTATTAGGTTGGGTGCCAACAGCAGCGCATGAGCGCCCGCTGGATTCTCCAACGTAGTTGGCCGCCCGCCCTACAGGAGTTGAGTTCGGGCTAATTATCTCGCGATGGCACGATGGGCGTTGTCAAGGGTTGTCGTAGTGGGGGATGTCAGGTCAAAAACAAACGGGACTGGGGCAGGGATGTTGCCAATCGGCGTTTTTTAGTAGAAGTCTCCCGCTTCCACGAATTCCAAGTGACAGGTAACAGATATAGAGCCCCCGGCCGTGAGGAGCCGCCGCGAGTAATGGCCGGGCCGGTCAGATGAGTGGTGGCATTCATCTTCGTTCCTGTTTCTCCACCAGTGTCTGTCACAAATATTTGCCCCAGAAGCCTTTCGTCTGGTTCGCCTTGCGTGCGTGCCGGATAACGTTCAGAACTAGCCGTCGTCGACATGAAGAGACAGAAGAGGGAAGACGTGTAACTGCTGCTACGCCGCGGAGCTAGACTGACTAGCGAGCGTACTGGTCCACAGTCATCGTTCCCAGTTGAGGCAATGGCAGCATGTCAAATCCCCAAAGTCTGGTGTGTGTGTAGCTGCGACGCCCAAGCTTCCCTTCTCCGATGTCTCAGGCTCTACGCGAGCCGCCACACCTAGGCCAAGGAAGGCAGGGGATTGCCTCTGCACTCGCCTTGCAGCGAGCCGTACCAGAAAGCAGTCCCCCGGCCATGTACCCGTTTGTCCACTCAAAAGTGTTATCTGTGCGTTCGGAATGATGCCGAGCGTACTCGCCCGCCAGCCCTCAAAACACTTGGTGACTCTGCTGCAGCTGCGGCAAGGCAAGAGATGCGCTTGGGCTCCTCGGGCCCGGCTGCCTTTTCTTCCCCGCTCTGACACTTGTCGGCACACAGAAAAACAAAACAACGTAAGGGCTCTGTCTTGGCACGGTGGTAATAAGAAGGACTGCTAGCTCCCGTCACAGCCTGGATTGCCAGCGGCCCATGTCAATGGAAGGAGCCCAAAAACGGTGCCTAATATGGAAAGACCACGGACCAAACGTCAAGTAGATTACCCAACGGCTAGCCTCCCATCAGGAAGAGACACAGAAGCTGGGTCGTCTGATTACGGGGTGGCAGGCACAGCCAGCCGACACCCCAGCTGGGGGAGGAACACGCCGTCGTACTGTCGCATGTTTTGGGCTTCAAAAGGCAGATGCCATAGGTACATGGAGGGACGCCACCGCAAATCGTCCCTTGCTCTGGCGCCAGCGTGGAGACGGGTGACGCCAATGCTTGACATCCGGACCATCATGGGCACTAAGAAGTGGTGGTATAGCCACAGCGAGGCGCTCCTGCGTATGCCGTAATGCTATTACCATTCACTGGCAGGGCTAGGTTGCCGAGCCTCTCGAACTTGTCAGAGAAAGAAAGTCGTCCCCACGACGCGGGCAGTGCTAGGAGGTCGTTTCGAGAAGGACGCGGCAAGTTCCGTCCTGGCGGCAAGATCTACATGGTCTTTTTGTTCATGTGTGGAGGCTAGACTCGAAGATGCCCAAGAGGCTCAGTACATGCCGCGTCCAACGAGAGCCGGACCTTTTGTGCAAGAGGCGCACGCCTCGGCGAATTGGAGGGTTGGTCGTGCGCCTCGTGGTAACCATGCAGGGCTTGCTTCGGTGCTTGGCCCCCAAATCGCGCCGCGACGTACATGCGCAGCGTGCTTGACAGAAAGCAGCGACCGCACATTCGAGCTTTGTATAACACAGTGACGGTGACGGTGACTTAGCATGACAGAAGCGGTTGCCAGCCTTCCACTGGGCTGAGACATGAGGAAGGCGTGACGCAGATCTGGCGGACGAGACAAGAGTCTTCTCACGTCCGGTTTTACCGTCCTTCTTGCCGTGGCCAGTGCCTCTCGCGGGGGCATTCACCGGACAATTTCCCTCTCGTCTTCACCCCTGGCGCTGCTCATTACTTTTTTACGCGCTTTCTGCTTGGCGAAATGGGAGGATTACAAACATGCGTTCGATAGAAATGAGGCAGGGATATCCTACGGGCCGTAGTCTGCTGGGCGGTGGCTGCGCCCTTGTCCATGCCATGTGCCGTGTAAGAGTGGACTTGACCGTCTGCAGTCTGCCGCCCGGTCTGGCTCGCCAGCAAGCTCCAAGGAGGCTTGCTCTGACATGGTTGAGCGGTGGCTGCACCCTTGGGTTCCGTGCGGAGCAGTCATCTCCGGTAGCGTCAACCGACGGACTGGTTGGTGCTCTGGGGTTGTTCGCCGTTGTCATTTGATCTCGAGGGACTGCAACCTTGATGCCGAAAGGCGCAGATGCCTCCTTCGTAATGCCAGACTAGGTTGAACTGGCCATGGCAGAGGGGGCGTGCAGCTTTCACTCCTGGCTGCCACATCCAGCAGGTCGGCAACGCGAGCTCGACGTCGACCTTGCCCTACGCAGCTTATTAGCAACGACAAGGTCACTGCCTGCCATAGTTCCCGACAGTTTCATTAGTGTGAGCCAGGGACCGGACCGGGACCCCAACAATGTGACAGGACGCACTGACAGGTCGTTGACACATTCTTGGCGCGGCTGTAGGCCGCCACTTACCCGCATCTTGCATCTGGGTGGGAGACGAACAAATTAATATCGGGTGGTGGCGTTTCCCGTGCTCTCGGACACTGCTTCTCCAAGCGAGACCAGAGGAACTGCGCCTTGTGACCACAATGATTGTCGCCAGATGTCTCAGGTACTTGTGGCGGTCTTGCTTGCCCGCCTTGCAGTCCCCTGGAACCTGACTAGACACGGCCAGTTATCAGTCGCAGGAACTGGCAGGTTCGCGTACACAGGAGAGGCCAGTGTGCTGGGCCAGATGGGCCACTCCGTCGCAATCTTGATGCGCGGTATGGCAGATCTGCAGCAAGGAAGGCCCGCAAGGCCGGACGTTAAGCAACACTAGTAACACGTTCTCAATCTCAGGCTGGGAGTTGACAGGTCGGGTATGGCCCTGCTGGTGGGGGCCAGCGGCACAGCCGGGAAGGCATTGGAAAGGGTACTGTGAAGGTAGATTGAGGGAACTTCGGTACTCTGTACGGAGGAGGGAAACAGAGCAGCCCTTTCGCTGGCAGCTTGGTGGCTGACACTCACAAGCACAACCTGGAGCTTGGTGTGGCTGACGAACAGGCAGGACAGGCAGGACAGGTTATGCCGCTACATCACCACTGCGGCTGAAGTGACAGTATTGTAATATTGCCTCCAAGACAACCGGGCATTAATTACATGCAGAGAGGGCCGGGCGTTTTCGTCGTCAACTGCTGTGCCGATGCCAGTGGGCATCATCCTTGTCCTCCTGGCTGCCAGGGTCATCGGAGTCTCTGGCAGCTAAAGGGACCACCAAGAGCACTAGGACGAGCCTCGTACAGGTGCGCTGAGTGCGGTTGGGCAAGTCTGCTGCACTGAGCAAGAACACGGAACATCCCAGCCCAGCCAGTAACTAGAGGATGCGCCTATTGCGGTCGGCTTTCGTTCCAGCTGGCCGCGAGCGGGGAAACACTACTTGCCGAGGCAGTCTTGTTGACGGGGACCCTTTGACGAATACGTGCTGCAAGAATGCTCATTGCGCCATGATGATCGTGGATGTTCCTTAGTTGGCCGAGGGGGACGGACGGCATTCCAAGCCTACTATAGCGATCTTCGTCAATCGGACTATGGTCCCAGAAGAATGGACGCCCTTGCCATTACTCCGATAAACCATACGCGCTCAATCTCGCTCTCGATCGCGGCAGGCCCAAGCGTGCTGCACTTACATGTCCCTTGTCGATGCGGTGGCGAAAATGCAGCGTGCGTGTTGGTGGCGTCGCGTGCCCGGCCCTCCAGCTCAGTTCATTCGGCGTCTGGACAATCTGTACGAGCTGTCCATCAGATTGCCTCCGCGTCGATGCGCACCTCGTCTCGTCAAGACTAGATGTTTGCTCGGCCCTGCTCACGGTGGACTTCTTCGCGCCGAGTTGAGACGGCACTACTTTAGCCCTACAACCGTCTGGGCAGGCTAGAAGGAACAGTCATGCGACGAGTAGCTCGCCATTCGGCGCTATGAAATAGGCAAGGAATGCCACTGTAGCGCCTCTACCGGCATTCGGCCGCCAGCCCTGTGCCAGGCCCAACCCGAAGCGTCGGTTCGTGCTGTGGCTGGCCGAGAGTCGCAAGATAGCCCGGCTTCTGAGCCCCTTATTGGAGCAGAACACCCAGCTCTGGCAGGTCTGGCGCCCTATCTCGTTCTCCATGTGGCCCCTGGGCGGGCAGACTGTCGAAATGCTTAATCTTAGCACCGAGCACCGAATGTTCCACGGCGAAGAGAGAGGCGCCGTCTCCAAGTAGAAGGCGGAGCAGGTCCCCAAGCAACAGCCGAGTGGTGCAACTCCCGTCGTTGCTGTTCTCGGTTTGTGCTCGGTGTGCCTCCTCACTCCACGGATGGTTGAAGCCCTCTTCCATTGCCACGGAACGCTACTCTTGAGTAGAGTAATATCACCTACCACTACCAGCGTGCCTTGTGCTTACATGGGAAAGGGATCGGACAAAGGAGTCGAGCACTACTCCGCACTCCGGAAAGCTAACTAAGAATAAGAATAGTTCGAAATCATACATGACCAACCACTTTTACCAATCCACGCGGTCTTCGCTGTTCAGCTGCCCAGCTAGACCGGTAATCTCAGGTGTGATAGATGATGACTGGCGAGAAAGAGGAGACCAGGTCTCCCGCTCCGCAAGAGGAAAAAGAAAACAAACCCCCGGGCCCGAGGACATGTGTTCCAGCAAGATTACGTCGAAGCAGCCAACAGCGCTAAGGTCTGTAGCGCGGTCTGGATCTGCTGTCCGATGCTCTTCGGGCGAGGACCGGCGTCCGTACGGACTCGTCGTCGGTCAATACGTCCGGGTGGCATTCTGCCGATTCGATTCCGATCACGACCAACAACCAGAGCCCCTGGATCGTGCCCGCTTACCGCTGCGCAGAACTAGCCGCCGACCAGAGCGACGCGAAAGCTAGGCTGAACACTCGGCCGGCGCGATTTGGTTGGGTAATTTCACCAATACCCCGAAGCACCGAAACACCGGGCCCGGCAAGTGCCGTTGTTCTATTTGATAGCCTAGTTCTACGTGCATTCTTCTAGGCCCCTTTGTCCTCTGCGACGGCCCTCCTTTGCATTGTTCCTTGACCTGGGCGCTCCAGCTGACAAGCACACGCTGCGTGGACGAGCGATTGATAACCGGCCGGGTTGTGCAAAACCCGTACACCGGCTCTTGCGCTTTCCATTGCAGGTTAAAGCCAGTATGGTGTGCTCGCCGTGTACGAGGTGAGAATTTGATGATGCTATTACCCCATGCCTGTCTCCTTCCCAAACCAATCACTGTTACATGGTGGCACCAGAACGTGCCACATGCCTTTTCACCATTTCCTAACCAGGCATGTGCTGCGTGGTGAGGAAGCGCCTATTATTCATCGAATACTTGTTGGCTCCTGCTACCAGGAAGCTGCCCCTTGTTGTTCTGCGAGACAATACTGGCATGTATTGGCTGCGGATTGCCTGAGCGGGAGCCAGCGCCGTAAGGGGACCAACCGCAGCTGTCATTTCTGCTCTTGTTTCAAACCCCCAGTCTTTTAACTTTCGCGCCGTAGCCACAATGCGCCAGCAGCGTGCTATGCTCTGCTGCAAATCATATGTCGGCCCCCAATGACATACCTGGGTGCCAGGAACAGCATGTATACAGCCACCCAGGAGGGCCTTCAGCCTCTGTTATCATGTCACACGGGCCTGTTAGGGGTGCGCGTAAAAAAAGGTACCACCCCGATTTGAGCTGCCCGCAGGTGTGCGCATCAAGGCGACATCCATGTTAAAAGGCCTGCAGTCCATCCTGGTCTGCGTCCGATCTGGGAAGCTGGTCAGCCTGTGACCAACTAGAGGGCTTGTCACCAAGCCGCAGGCCTTGCCAGCATGCGGCGCGAGTTATCCTCCACCGCCTTGAATTATCTGCCGCCGCGGGTGTGTCCGCGTCCTGTGAGGCTCATACGTGGCGCGAGTACAGGAGGTGAATCCTTGTTGCCCAACCAGCACCTCGCTGCTCTTGCCGCTTCCGCCACTTCCTTTCTGCCTGTACACGCACTATACAATTTGGGCCGATGATCCTAGTGCCCCGACGACGCGAGTGCAACGAAAATTACCTCTGTGCTTTGCTTTTCTAGGTAGCGCCGTCGCTCCTCGCAAGCATGCTTCGCCCCCATGCACCGAAACGGAAGTCACTGGCACACCCTTCCGTCTTTTGACTAGTCATGAATGTCGTATGCTCGTAAACACGCGATTTCGCCCTCGATTCGAACATCTCAGCGTGGGAATGCCGCCTACAAAAAGAACTTTGCAACAGGACCCCTTTCATACTCATTCGTTCAGCTCCTCCCTCTCGAGCTAACCAGTCAGTCTCTTTCCATGTGTTGAATTTCCCCAGCTAGGCTAGTATTTTGTCTCCAATCTCTTTTACCATTATTCATAAATGGCTTTGTGGATACGTCCAATGGCATCATCTACTAGAATGCGAGGGCCCATACTGGTGCGCTTGCAACCCAGATACTGGGACGGAGCAGTTACGTGTTACGGATACTCTCTCTGTAGCAGAAAACGGGGTCGCAATATGTCACAATTCACTAAGAGGATATACTCTGGAGCCGAAATACTCCGACAGCCCTTGTAGCCAGGCAATGACTTTCCTGGCCATGGATTGCAGCAGGCACCCACCGGTTCCAACGGCAGTGTCGCGCGCGATCGAAAGACGCACTGATTGGCTGCGTTGTGCGAAGCTATTGCAGATGCACACACAAGCAGAGACGAGATCAGCCACCAGCAGCCGGCGCCGCACCCAGGAAGAAGGAAGCCTGCTAACGCCATTCCACTTGTGGTGGGGTTGAATGGACCTGTCAAAGAAGGTCCAGACGGCCAATAGAAGGAACTAAGCGAGGGAGATCGTCAGCCAAGACACCTCCACCGTCTCCAGCGACGACGTGGTCGGCGGACGACAGCCCTGGCGCATGCCAGCTGGGACGCGAACAAGGTGGTGAGGGGCTGCGGGTTCCGTGGGGCCTGGAGTTTTCCAGGCAGCCTGGGTTCCTTGCTGGGCCTTGATGGGCTGGACCAACGAAGTCTTGTCGATTTTGGTTGGGTTGTGGAAGGGACCCGTGTTTCATGTTGGATTTTTGCATTGTCGAAGATACGGCTGCGGATCTGTAGCATGCAAATTGGGTTGCGGGACGGGGGGCTTGCACGCACGCTGCTTTCTGCTGGCAGGGATAATCCAGAAAAAGAAGGTAAAAAGAATGAGGTGGCAGTGTTTTCTCAGCAGTCAGCGACCTTGCAGTTCCAACTAACCTGCCGGGTTTCGGCTGTCTAGCCATGTCAGTGGCATTCTCAAGCACAGAGCCTGCGACGGTCAATTTACCCTCTCTCTGGGGATGGCGCCAACACTCTGGCCACATCTGTCTATATCTCCTGCAGCCGTAGCACTGCGTAGGCAGCTATTCAGAGACAGACAGCATGGACCTGACTGGGCTTGGAGGCGACATGCAATCCAACGTCGACGGGCCTCGCGGAAGCGGCCTAGATTGAGTTGACAGCTGGTTGTGTGGCAGTTAATATCGAGCCGTGTCACGCATGTCATCGAGCTGGTCTTCGGGCGACTTTGTTGAGCCAGCTGTTCGGAGAAGCAGTTGTCATGCGTGGATGCCCGGTGGGTCGAAACTTGTCAGGTAGACAGGTTTCTGAGAGGGGAAGGGGCCTGCTAGGTACAAGCACCAGCTGCAAGTGCGCCTTTTCTCTCTTGTTCTTACTTGATTCTTCCAAGAGCCGCTAGTACAGTTTTGTTATTTCGTGCATGAGGGAGGCAGTTGTCGCAGGATCATCATGGCTGAGGGTGGTGGGAACCGCGGTGCCCGCTATGCCCGAATGAAATGCATGTACGCGGCCTGCTCAAGGAGGAAGTCAGTTCTGCCGGCCCCCTCAAGGTATCGTACGTTTGTGTTTGCAAGTAGGGATGAAGTATTTAGCGCCGTTAACAGTGCCGGGCGAATCAGACGTGGGAGGGAGACTTAATTTGCAACTGCGCGGCGCTGTGAAACCAGGCAAGTTCAGGGGCCGTGTAAGTCGGCAGATACGGCCCTAAGCCTGCGACCTTCCCGACAGACGGTAGAAGTCAGGCTCAGCCGTATCACATCATGTGGCACACAGCGTATGATATCCGTACTGGAATGTGCTACATGGCCAAGCCGTGCCACCTAGCCATGGGCCCTAGGACGCATCTCAACCCCCGTCCGGCGTTAGATCTCACTGGACGGGTAGGATATCCTTGGGGGAACCGTTGACCGCTATATGAATCAGGCGGATTGGAGTGAAGGGCGTCCCGTCTTGCGGTCCAAGGAGAGCGGCGCGGCATTGTCAGCTGATTGGAACACGGCTGGCTCAGGCTTATCGAGTGCAATTCCGTGGTGCCACGGGCATACAGAATGAAACTGTGTCAGAGGAGCAAATCAAGGGTCGAAGGCATTAACATGGGCTCATGAACTAAACATAGACATTTGGCCGCATAGCACAACCAAGGCGGGAGCTTCGCGGGTAGTTCAATTTGGGTCCGAGACCGGGACCGTTGGCGTGTATTGGCATGTCAAAGCAGAAGAACTGACAGTGCAAGGTGTTACTGCCAGAGTCTGTTTCAACCTTGCGTAAGGATGCCTGCGTTCTCAAAGTTTCCAAGTCGACGCAAGCATCCCCCCCTCCACTCTGTAGGAACAGATCGTGAAGTCTGTCGGTCCCGCATTGTGGTGGACTCAGTGACCCAAAGGGGCTCTCGGGAAACCAAGTGTAAAGTTTCTCGACGCTGCGCATTGCCAGCTCTCTCCGATGGACTAGGCAATGCAGGCTGCTGCAGGGCAGCTCAAGCAGGCGCGCCGTCATCCACAGATTCAACATCTGTATTTGAAATGAGCACATGGCACCCACAGGTGCTTGGGTTGTCGACCAAGGAATACTCAAGGGAGGCAGCCCGTGAATAGGGTTTGAGCACGGCGCTGTCAACAGCTGCGCATCGCGGTCGACTAACATTTAGCTCTGACCCAAGTGGGTTGGTTCAGGCCCTCAATTACCAGACCCGCGGGTGTGGTTGAAGCTATTCTCCCTGGCAAGGCCGGCACGCACTGGCGTCGCGGCACGGACGGTACTGTCAGGGCTGGGGAGGCGTTTAGACGACCACTTTGTCGTCACCTGTAGAGGCACCCGAGCTGCTTTTGCGCACAGTGCTCGTATCGCGGGTTCCAGTCGGGTCCACGATGCTAATTAGACCTATGAAAGCACCGTGTATGTGCGTGGGAGGTTGCGAAACCTGGGCGGGTGCTTTTCCGCCGAGAGGAAGACTGCTGAAACGACGTGCTTATACAAATTTGGGAAACAAGGCGAGGCGAGCATAGTATTGCTGCTCTGTGCAGAACGCACATGAGCCTGCGTGCTGCAGTGCGCCGTGAGGCACGAGACCTGGCAGGGTAATAATGTGCTCTGGTACGACGGCATCGTGGGTGGTGACGCGCTTGTGACATGCGACCTTGCATCTGCCAAAGACCGAGGAGGAAGAAGAAACTTGGTTTGTGTCCGCCGCACGAACCACGTCTGCAGCAATCTATGTTGTCACCCTGTCACCGTTGGCGATTCGTGTTTCCGGACTACTGGGTAGTATCTGTCAGGCCAAGTCAGGGTTGGGTCTGCGGCCAAGTCGAGCTTTAGAGTTTCGACAGCGGCCCTAAAACCAGCAGCCGACGGGTAGTTGGACGGGGTGTTGCTGCTGCTTCCGTCCATCTTCTTTTGTAATCTCGGCAACGCAAGGTACCAGGTTGCCCGTTAGTACGCCATCAGACCACCATCTCGGCGATTGAATGACTGGCTGGCCGTCTCTTTGCAACTGTCTAGTCAGGGCATGCAATCTGTGCGTTTGCTTCGGTTGATCTGGCTCCTCCGCCATCTGTCATCGCCCCTGGTTGGCTGCATCGCGAAGAGACTGGGTGCGCGTCTCCTCTGCGCACACCCTGCGGCAGCCTGTCGGTGTCGCAGCGCAGCGTGAGCGCTTCCGCGGTGGCCAGCCTTTGAGGAGGCAAGTCGTCGGTAAGTAAACACCCGGACTGGCTGGTCGGCGACCCCTGCTGGGAGCCCTCGCTCCCGGCATCACTGTGTGCTGGCGGTATGGCATGGTATTACCAGGGAGGCAAGACACACACACCCGAGAACAACGGTCGATTGTGTGCAGCATCCGGGGCCAGGTAGCTGGTCGAGGGATCGAGGTTGATTGAGGATGCACGATGCACGAGGAAGGACAGATACTGACGGGGTCAGCCAACAGAGGCTGGGCCAGGAAGAAGAGCACTCCCCTCACCCTCCCCTTCTCTTCCCGCCAGACACCCC
>LUFD01000399.1:9030-19882 GCA_003025255.1 Cordyceps pruinosa
ACGGCGGCGCGGGAGGCTGGGAACTGGTGGCCACAGCAGAAACCGAGGGCGCACCCAATCTCTCTGCTAAGGCAGCTAGGGGGAGGGGACCTTTTGACCGGGTGGCTAAGGGCTTGACATCCGATATGGAGAAATGGTCATGGTGCTGGCACGGGACAGCGACGCCATGTCTCAAGCCACACGCAGGACAGACAGAGGCTAGCTGAACGTCACCTCGTGTGGTCGTGACGGAGCCGGAGAGCGTCGAGTTAATATGCCAGAAGGTGGCATGTTGCATGTGGATGGGATGCTCGTCTGCCGGCCCATCCGATGTACAGATTCGCTGCATTTCCATGGTCTCCCTTGCATCCTCCCCGTATCCTCCGAATAACGTTTTTTAACTTTTTTTGCGTCTCTGATGAGTTTCTTGTTTTAAACGTTCCAGGTTCTCCACCTTGATATTTGTGACGGGCGGCGGATAAGATGCATAGCACAAGTGCATGCGTATCAAAAGGAAATCGAGAGGAGAAACACGCAAGCAAGAGTTACACGAGGCCTTGCTCTTCCTTGGGCCGTTATCAGCCTCGAGCACGTCAGCTTCAGCTCAACGTGCACACATCACAACACATTGCATGCACGCCCCCTCCACCTCACAATGTCAAGTGCTGCCATGATGGACGAGATCACCAATGTCGCCGCGAGTGCTCCGCCTGGGACCGACCGCGCCGGCCGGCGTCGACTTCCTACTTGGGCCGTTGCATGCCAAGAAAATTTCGAGCCTGTCGATGGGAGGCAACTTGTTTCTGGCGTGGCGTGGAAGCTGAGCAGGGAGAGGAGAGAGGATACATGCCTTGATATGAGAAACGGCACACAATACGGGCGGCTGCCGGCTTGCCTGCATAACTCGGGTAAGACGAAAAACAGCCTGCGGCAGGACACGCAGCGGCCGCCCGCGTCGAGTCATATGCTCGCTAGCCGGCAGACTTGCACGTTCGTCTATTCTTGGCTTGCAACAGAGGTAGGTTCTTTTTTCCTTCACCTTATCCACCAAAGAGGCATTCCGCTGCACAAGACGCAATGGGCAACAGGGGATCGCCACGGCGTGCTGTGATCCTCTTAGACGAACAACGCATGCATGCCCTTACTCAGAGCCCCTGGGCATGGCTTACAAGTTGGCCGAAAAAATTCAACCCCTGGCTGGTTTTTTTCTTCTTTCTGTTGCATGTAATTGATTCAATAGTCTCGCGGTCTAGCGTCACAATCGTAATCAAAAGAAGCCCCGAGAGAGGGCAATCTCGGGAAGCGGGCGACGGCAGCGGGAAGGCGTAGTAGCCTCACCGTTTTAGCCCCCCCTCCTGGTCCCCTTGTTGCGCTGCTCATCCGACGAGGGCAGACGTATTTTGGACGGGCTTGAAATGAGCCGTGCGAATCGTAAGCAGCTGGGCGGACAAAAAAAGAAGAAGTCATCTCACGGGAGGGAAGCGCCAAGCTGCTAGCAAAGGGCCGATGGTGGAGGGTCTGCCGGCGGCGGCGCGTGGCCTGAACAAACAGCGCCCTCTTTCTTATCCGTGCAACCTGTGAGGACCTGTGAATACATGAGATTGCCGCAATGCCCGTCCAGGTGGCCTTTTTGCTACCCTGTTCTGTGGGAGCGCCGTGATATTTGCAGAGATACTGGGGTGACACTGAGAAAGCTAATCAACAATGCAACTTGTAAATTGGTCATGCGAGAATCAGAGGCAGAAATAGCCCGAGCCAAGCTCTTGTGTCACCCCGGAAGCCGGCCATTACAGATTCTAAACACAAAAAGGCTGGGAAGAAGAAAATACGAGTGAGCTTTGACGGCTCCCCCAAAGCGCCGCGGCGGTAGAGTCACATCTGACCCAATGTCACATAGCAAGAAAAAAAATGAAACAGGGAGGGCGACAGGACAAGATGCGATTTCTCTAGTTTGCCCCCTGGTTACCGATGGGATGTAGAAGGACGGCATTGCACACAGCCGTAATGATATTGGCTGCAGGCGAACGCAAAAAGCCTCAGCTCGCCCTGCCTGCACGACAAGGAGACATGGGTTCATGGAGCGCCAACAGCCACGGCCCTCTGCGGGACAGAAGCAAGCTCCCGACGTGCAAACGATAGGGAGCCCCGGCGTGGCACGGATGCTTGCCTGTCAATCTCCGTTGCAGCAATCTAAACAGACGGACGGACGGACTCTGGCGCAGGAACGGCCTTGTCTTGTTGGCTTTTCGCCCGCCTTGCAGGGGACAAGCTGCATTCAGACCAGCCCATTCCCTGCTTCCGCAGGTATGCGATGCGGAGTGGCGCTGTCTCATTTCCTTTAGCATCTAGGAATTGGAAAAAGAAAACGGATGCTCTCGTGGAAAGTGGAAAAGCCATAGCATGTCACTTACAAGGCTGGCTGAACCTCTACGACCGTCTTCCAGCCCTGGTGCGGGCGCACTTAGATGGGCAAAAGACAGGCTCGGAATCTCGCCCACTTGAGAAACCACAAGCGAAGAAACAGGGGGGGATATATTTCGATCTGGGCAGATAGGCGAATTTGAACACCTTGAGAGGTCCCCCCCTTCCGCCCAGCCCTACCCACGCCCAAAGAAACAGCATCATCCAAACAACCCAGGAAAAGACGAATGAATCATAATACTGCATCTGTGGGACATGACATGCTCTCAGCTCGGGCTGAGAGCTCGGGGCGTCTTCCTCTCACGCTCTGAACCCAAGCCCCAGTCAATGCGATTCATACTATTGTTTGACTTTTTAATCCGACCTTTTTTTTTTCCCTTCCAGGGAGGGCGCTGCTACATTAGAGTTTCTGGCATGAAACGGGCGCCGGGGGCCGGGGCTTTGAGCAAAACATCACAGCGTTGGTTTTCGTCGTGATCAAAGCGAATCGTAGAGGCGCGACACAAGAAGGGACGGAAATCAAACGGAAGTTGAAAAAAAAACCACAACAATAATAATAAAAAAACAAAGGGGTGAGTAGGACCGAGTTTCACCGGGCGCATGTAGTAGACAAGACGCAGGACACGCCTTCTCTCACCGTCTGCCCGTCTCGGAAGAAGCTGCCCAAGATGAGACAACGCCACCCCGGAAGCTTAAACGTTACGGCTTGGTCACATATGTCATTCCACTGCAGACAATCGTTCACTGCGGGGGGGCTAAATTTAGATGAACCGCTTCGGATGGTTTCTCCTCTTCGATAGTGTGTCCCCCTATATATGACCCCATGATGCAAATAGCACAGCTCTCCTTGCGCCCAAACTACCCCAGCCGAATAAGCCGGTGATGAGAATCTAGTCCAAAATGACTGGTGCCCATCGGCGTGTCTATGATATCATATTATCTAATGAAGCTGAATAAGGAAACAAGGACAAATAAAAGGAAAATAATAAACAAAATAAAGGACTTGCTCGTAATTATGTAGGAATAAAGAATGAGGAAAAATGAGGAAAAAATTCACAGACCAGGTTTTACAGCTCCTCGTCGCCGTCGCACTGCTTCAGCATGAGCACGCGCTTAATTTCCATCTGAGGCTGCTTCCACGTGGCCTGCCAGTCCTCGCGGGCAGCCCAAAAGTCCTTCTTGGCGTTGGGAGAGCCATTGACCCACGGCTTGAGCGACTTGTTGTCCTCGAACCAGCCGTTGGTGCCGCCGACGGCCAGGTTGATGATGAGGTAAAACTCCTGGTCAAAGGGCGTGTTCTTGCGCCCTGTCTGGCTCCAGACGTCGGCCAGGCGGGTGCCGTTGCCCGTGGTCTGGGGGAAGCCGCCGCGCTGCCACATGGGCTTGTTGAAGTTGGTGTAGAGCACCTGCATGAGCCGGGTGTTGACGTAGGTGAAGAGGTACTTTTGCGACCACTCCAGGCCAAACGTGTTGAAGTCGTCGCCAAAGGTGCCGCGCAGAATCCTGTGCTTGTTGTTTGTCTTCCACCAGGCGTCGTTGGCAGGGTCGGGGCCCCAGTGCAGGGCTGACGAGACAATGTTGTTGCCGCCCTGGGCATAGGTCCAGTTGTTGCCGCGCGACTCCATAATGTCGATCTCGCCAGAGGCGGGCCAGGGTCCGTACGTGTCCTTGACGGGCATCATCCAGATGGCAGGCCACAGCCAGTCGCCCTTGGGGAGCTTGGCGGTGACTTCCACACGGCCGTACTTGAGGGTCGCGCCCTTCTTGGTGTGAATGCGGCCCGACTTGACGGGCGGGACCACGCTCGAGTTGCCGGCGGTGGTGTTGGTGACGGCGACACAGTCGTAAAAGTTGGTCGAGGTGCAGGTGCCATCCTTGAGAAGGTCGATGGTGGTTGTCTTTTCCATCTTGTCGGCGTCCTGGAGGGTGGCCTTGATGACGAGGTTGCCACCGTCAATGTAGACATTCTCGTCGCCAGGGGTGGTCATTTCAAACTCGCCATTGCTAGGAGGGTTAGTCTGACAACAACGTTGTTCGGCTTTGAGGAATGGACGTACCCGAAGCCGCCAACCTGGACCTCCTTGGTCCAGACGCCGGTGTCGAAGCCATTGTTGAAGCTCTCGTCCATAAGTGGGCAGTACTTGTGGTGGACGACACTGCGGAGACCGTCCCAGACCAGGAAGCCAGAGATGCCGAGACCGATGGCGATGCCAATGAGGGGAATAATGGTGACCCATTTCTCCTTCTTGTCCTTTTTCTGCAGCCAGGGCTTCTCGACGTCGCCCTTGGCGACACGGCGCGAGTGAAAGTAGCGCTGGGCGCGCTCCTCGAACCGGGGACCGAGAGCGCTCGAGGAGCCGAAGCTCGAGGCAGGACGGGAGACGGCAGGACTGACGAAGGGGTTGGTGCCGGTGGCGGTCGCGAGTCGCTGGTTCACGGGAGGCTCAGGAGTGTCGCCAAAGGGGTTGCGGCCGCCTTCGGTGTTTGGCGTGCCTGATCGAGGAGGTGTGATGTTGGAGGAGACATTGCCCGAGTACGGCTGGGCGTTGTGGCTGTTGTAGCTACCGGCGTAGCGGTCGTGTTGTTGGTGGTCCATGACGGGTTATCTGATGAGAAGAGAGAGGGGAGGAGGGTATGCGCAAGGGAGGAAGGGGGAGCAGCCGTGGGCGCAGGACAATGGCAATTCGCAGCGAGGGAGCAACTCGTGGGTTGCAAACGAGGCGGGAGCAGGCGCAAGGCGCGACGGCGGTGCGCAGCTGTGCAGCGGCCGAATTGAGGGCTGACGGAAGCAAAGCACAGTTGTAGAGATAAGATGCGGTAGAGAGTGGGCGGAATGCAAAATGAGGGTCGGATTGACAGGAAGCTGGAGGAGAGCAAGAGGCGATGGAGGCAGTTGAGAAAGAAGATGTGACGAGAAAAGGTGAGGTTGTAGGCGGGAGGCGGTGGTAGGTAAGTGAGGAGGAAGCATGTGGTGGTGGTGGTGGTGGTGGTGGTGGCAGCTAGCTACAGCTACAGGTACCAGGTAGGTAGTTGACGGCGTAAAGCGGACATGGGTGGCACTTTGTGGATCTTTTTTTTAATACTCTTTTTTTGCAGGTACTTCTTACGTCCTTTTCAGCCTTATCTCTGCTTTCTCCAAGTCGTGCGAATCGTGCGAGTACGGGACGGGAGGAGGCGCTGTGGTGGCCTGCGAGAGCGAGTTTACAGGGCTTGCGGGTGCTGCGGGTGCTGTATTCGGGGTATTCGGGGTATTCGGCCTGCATTCAGGCTGTACTCCACTGGATCCAGGCGATACAGGCTGAGGTGTTCCACTGTACCTGAGGAGGTATCCAGGCCGTATCCCACTATATCCCACTATATCTCACTATATCCCACTGTATCCAGGCTGCATTCAGCCCGGGTTCAGCAGCTCACAGCCCTGGAGAATCCGGGCGGTTACCGCCTACAGTGGAGCTCCCAGTGCACCTCCAACGCGGCTTGGAGGTACCTTGGCAGCTCACCTCTGTGACTCCATCACCGTCACACATCTCGCTACTCAATCATCCATACTAACCTTCACACTCGCCTACCTACCTATATTGGCCACCAGATACACGCAACCAGACCACCCACCGGCACCTCCGATAGACGCATACAACCTCTCCATGCAGCTGAATGCCCGCACTCCATCAGACACCGCTGAAACGCACCGCCAACTGCTCCCGCCCTCTTCCCTTCCCCTACCCACGCGCACGCACACGGCTCGACTTGACCACCATCACAGCACGTCCTCCGCCGAGCCACACATCGACCCATCCGCCGCCACGGAATGACCTCCTGATGCTCCTCCGCGACTGCTATCGCTGGCAATCTCATACCCAATACTTCTCCTTCATCTTGCTCCCCGACCCGTGCGCGCCCTCTACCGCCTGCCGTCTGTTGTTTCCCATCGTGCGCTGTGACGCCGGCTCGCCGGGCCACTCTTTGACCTTGCCGGTATCGATCTGGACGACCAGCCCGGCCCTGTAAAATGCAAATGCATGCATGCACCATATCGGTACTGCATACCGAGCTGCCCGGCTGCCATCCTGCCTCTCATCGGCGCCGTGCCAGCTCCCAAGCCATCCATATCAGCTCACTCAACACTACAGTCACAGCCTGCATATTCCCTTGGGATCCCCTGTCCAGCTGTAAACATGCGTAGTAAGTATGCATTGCCGGGCGGGCACCTGCAGCTGACAAGCCCAGCTGCACCTCGTGTCTGGAGAAGGGTCGCATCCATCTAAAAGAATGCGAGTCCACGGCCAACCTCGCTTCCCTCGCCGCGTCCGCTTCCATTCACCACTTTCCCTGCTGAAACAGAACAACAATCCAAGCATCTTCAACGGACCCTACTCCTCTATCCGGCCACGTCCCCCTCGGCCGCCCGTGCCGGCTCTGCAGAGGCCGATCCATCTTGTAAGCGCCAGGCCATCTTGACAGGGCCCCGAGACTCGATAGTCCCGTCCCTTGAGCCCGTGATGATCCTGCCCATCCCGGTCAAAAATAGGGCAATGCAGCTAGCAGATCCAGAACTCGCTCATCCACCAACATGGCCCAGCCGTGGCATCCTCAACACGCCAGCTCATGATGCGCTGAAGACCTGCATAATACACATCAGTAGCGCCGGGCCCGGACCAGGGCCTCCCTGAACAGGGGAACAAACAGGTGGACCAGTAGAGAGAACCCAGCGCTAAATTAATCAGCTTCTGGTACTAACTAATTTATTTCGCCTAGCGTCAGGTTCCAGCTCCCAGCTCATCGTCCACGTAAAAGCAGCAACTCTGCGGCCGCCGCTCGAAAAGCGGCATCCAGTGTGGCTGGTGCCTCTCGTTCTGTGGCTTGCCAGGGCCACCCTTTCTCTTGCCTTTTTAGGGAGGCGAAGATGCGCCGTGGCTTGTTACATCCACGCCCCCCTTGGATTTCCCCTGGCCGTTCCTCAGCCACCCACGCCACGGCCTCCTCTTTTCCCCTCGCCTCGCCTCGCCTCCCACTTCGTATCCTCCTCCCTCACCCCATCCATTGTTCTATCCTGGCCCTCTCCAGCCCAGCGCCAACATCGGACGGCCGCACGCCTCCCATTGCTTTTTCGCGAGATTCCTTCGTTTTCCTTCCCTTGCACACGTGGTGGCTGACCGCTTCCCCAGCGCCTGGCCAGCCTCCCGCAACCGCCCTCTTCTCGCCATCTGGATCCCTCCAAGCGGTGCTTTGGTCCTCTGCTGGCCGCCACGACCACAGCTCAGCACAGACAACAACTCGACCTGATACAATGCCTTCGCCGAGCCAACCACTAGGCTCCCGGCCGTCCACGCTTTGGCTATCCGGTTCCTTGAAACAAGGCAAAGGCCTGTGAAGGCGCCGCTGCCCCATCCTCGAAGCGCGCCACACAAACCCATTCCACTGCCCCAGACAACATGGCACACATATGCACCCGCTACTCAGCCGTTGCTCTCCAGCGTCGTCAAATCATTTTGCTTCCCGCTCACACAAGCTTTGCTACTTTAACGTGCAAAGCGCCACCAGAATTCGGCGGCGCTCCAACCCGCCAGTCCACTGGTGCTCCAGTTGCATGAACGTCATTACACCGAGATTCTGGCTCAATTGCGCTGCGCGCCTTCACGTATGTGTGCTACGAGCTGACCTAGGAATCCCCTAGCGAGAGGCACCGCTCGATCGCCAACTAGGAAAATGCCTCGGCGTGTCTAGTGCAGGGCAATCGACACGACGGCCAGTACAAGAACGGAAAGGCCTCAAAAGAAGACTGCCGAAAGGCGAGATTAATATTCAATCCCGTCATCTGTCGGGATGCTTCCAACTAGCTAGCGACCACTCATCCCACGCCAACTGCTAAGCGACTCCATTGTCCACCTTGGGCGACGACAAAACCTTTTTCTAGCGGCCTTCCATTTTAGATCCACTAGCCACGTTCTGGCCCAAGTTCTCTTTTCTTGGACGGGCAGGTTAATCCTCTCGTGGGACAGAGGTGAAAACGCTGGTTTCCACATGCGAAGAGACATGCTGTAGCAACTACACGGAGAATGTCCGACTTGGCGGGAAACAAGGTGAGCCAAGCAAGATCGTGACAACTTGATACGGTGACCCGCCGATGGGGCCGGCCAAATGGCAAAAAAAAAACCTGAAATGGGGACTCTGGCAAGGCAGCAAAGTTAAAATCATCGGATTTTGTCCATGTCTCGAGAGTGTAGGGCTGTTTCGGTGAAGCTGATACCACACAAGCTGAACTATGCAAAGTATCGGCATGAACAGAGAGAGGGTCTTTGTCCACAAAGCTCCGTTATATTCCATCCCAAGGTGGGTGTCAATATCGTTAAGATGTGAGGTCCATCTGTTGCGTTGCCCGTCGAGCCTCTACCACATACTGGTCTCACACAACGGAGCAACACGGCGAAAATACTAACGTAGAGGTTCAGCAATGCCATCGCCGCTGGAACAGAACGAATCAACGATCCACGCCAGACAAACCCCCGAAGCCAGTGTCATCGGAGTAAGCGTTGTGCCTCTATCAAGGCCAGGGTGGGCGGTCTCGCGCCATGCTGACTGCCTCGTGGTAAACCTGACCGATAGCGCCCATCAGAATTTTTTTTTCTCCCCAATCGGACCGTTGGTATCGAGCTGTGATGGCCTCGTAACACGGCCGCCAGCTCACGCAATTTCCAGCAGACCCGAGCGATTCCACTGCATGTCATCAGAGCGCCGGCGGAAGTGGTCCGGCCAAAGCAGAACAAACCCCGGCCGGACGGAAGCCACCTTGTCTCTCCATCTTGCAGCAAGCAGTCGGCGGGTTCCTTCCGCCCTCTTTCTACCCGGTTACGAAATGCAACCATGGAAATAAAGAGGCAGGCTGCAATCTCCACTAGTCAAGACGGGCCAACATGCAAAAGGCAAGCATATCGCTTGGGCTAAGCATCCCGTACATGCAAGGACTCGGACGCACTAATGCACCCAACAAAGCCCGCCACAAAACAAAAGTCTCGGCTTTTCACGGGCGGAAAATCTGCTTCGCAATTTGTGCTTGACAGGGGAATCCCTGGGTTGGGGGACATTACGAAAAGGGCGGCTGAGAGAAAACGTGCCCGGTTCCTTGGTCAATGTCCGTGTATGCAGCCTCGGTGGGCACTCGTTCATGTTCGTGCTTCCCAGATATCAACAGAAAAGATCATCATGGATTCGCACGCCATTTGACAGACTGATGATCGTTGCTGATACACCGGGAGAGCCACCTGTGGGAACGTAGACGAGGCTTTTGTACAACGCATATACGTGGTCGTCGTGTTGGTGCTTCAGCCGCGCGGGGGGCAGCCTGATACGGGCGAGGTGTGGTTGAACAAAGCCAGAGATTCAGAACCAGAAGATGAACAATCAGCCCTGCAAGAAAACGTGTGACTGGGTGTACATGTATTACGCTGCTTGCGGCCTCGTTGCTTCTCGTTTATCCGCCTTCTTTATTTAGCAGCGTGCATATATCCATTACAAAGTTCCCCAGTGCAGGATAGCCACACAAAAGAGATGAATGGATGAAGAAGAGTGTTGGCCCGGCCATGTCCGGGACATCCCGTCTCGTATTGATCGCGGGCAAATCTTGGCCCTTCTGCTGGATGCTCTTTCTTCCTCGCTCCCTCCTGGACGGACAACCACCCTGCAGCGCGCACCTTGGTGAGCCTGTTCCGGAGCTCGTCTTGTCTATATTGATTCGCGTCCCTCTGGCAGCGGTCCCTGGTCATGCGGCGTGCTCGTGCGTCAGCGCTGACGTCTCTCGGAAGGATGCACGAAATCGCAACATCTGCACACAGAATACGTGATCTGGCCCAGACGTGCCCGGTGATCCCCGCGGTCATTGCGCGTAAATATTGGCATCTTCAATCTGTACGTGGACGAACAGACGGATGAAAATGACGTACAAAGCACCCTTTCTCTACCCTCTTCACCTCGCACCCCCCTACCTGGTAACTCCAACCCGCCGGAGCCTGCAATACGTGGCAGCCCTGTCTCGGACGCGGAACGCGATATTGACGGGTACACCACGTTGTCTTCATATATCTCGTATCACCACCGTTTTGGCCAAACGAGCCTTGAAAAACGTCCCATGCGTCATTGAGATGTGAGTATTACCAGCCCGTGCCCAATGCCCTCTTCCCTCTGTATCCCAAACGAGGGCTGACACCGCCCGAGATGAGGCTCGGGACGTGCCGCTGCCACTGCGGCAAAGCCTGTCTCAAGCCCAACGCCGTATTCAGGTCTGCAGACTCATGAAACGCAGGAATTGCATTCATGGCGAAAAGTTTCTGGGTTTCGTATGCGTGCCCTCTTGTGCTGCAGCCTTCTTTCGTCCCTGCTTCTTTTTGCGCTCGTATCTCTGTCGATCCTTCAAACCTATTATTAGCGCCTGTACGTGGTCCCCCCCCCCCCCCCCCCC